>JAVTVY010010734.1:0-56716 GCA_036873755.1 Hanleya hanleyi
AGACTGCTTATATGAGTGTAACTCTGGGTTTTCATGACAACGATGGTTGAATCCGCTGGGCCCAGATGCAGTGATTTAGCCTTAAGCGATCTCGCGGATACCGAAGGGTTTGGCGACGCGGGTCACAATGACCGCCTATACGGCTTTCAGTTCAGAAACGGCTTATACCATCGAAAGAAGCTTACGCCAGGAAAAAACACGGATGTAAGTTTCAAAGACCTTGAAGATATTAACACGGGAAACGCACGGACGCACGTGAAATATAGCCTCGTTAAAACGGAAAAAGGACAATGGACTCTCGCCGGAAGTGACAATGTGGGCTGTCTCCTTGACCTTAATGTGGTCGAATCGGGAGTACAGGTCGATAAAGCCGGG
Source organism: Hanleya hanleyi (assembly GCA_036873755.1). NCBI lineage: Eukaryota > Metazoa > Mollusca > Polyplacophora > Lepidopleurida > Hanleyidae > Hanleya > Hanleya hanleyi. The sequence goes on from JAVTVY010010734.1 coordinate 376, forward strand.
TTTGTGAGAAAGGTTTTCAATCGAGGTACGGCATTCCTGTCCTACAGTCCGATTGAAAACAACGTCAAAATACACCTCCAGGGCTGGAAATTCTATTTAAGAAGCACTGATCCTCGAGGAGCTCTCAAAATAAATACGTCGTTACCCGCCCTGACCACTCTTCCTTCAGACTCAACTATCGTTGCTGCAATACTGTTACCGCCCGCTCCCGCTCCCGATAGATTCGTGGACATACTACCAGATCTCCAGATCAAGTGGCTCGATAAGCACGCTGATCTGGAGTTGCGGATTTTCTTTGCTCTCAGCGCAGTTAATAAGCCTGTCGTGCGTCTGTCATTAGAGGGCATAACTACTCGAGTAGGGAACGATGTGACCGTGGGCAACATCTTCCTAGCTGAAGGCGTCGGCTTAAAATCTCTCAAGGTGTTCAACCGCCCCTTGGATAACCTCGAGTTAGATATTCTTGACAACAGCATATAGATTTATCATGGGACTATACCCAGCATTGGACGAGGCCGAATCCGCGCATGACTACAGGCTAAAGCATATCTGTGATATCCAACATGAACTCTCCCAAGATCGTGATTCTCGGTCGAGTTTGTACAAAAAATACCGCAAAGCGGTGAATGCTCTAGATGGCGTTGACGCTGCGCTTGCCACAGTGGCTTTGGGCCTCGGCGCGACTGGGATCGGCCTCTTGTCGACTATAATTGCCGCACCCGTTGTTGTGGCGCTTGAGGTCTCGGCACTTTCGAGTGGTTTGGCAGGAATAGCCTGCAAATTCATATCTAGACGCTTGGCTGTCAAAGCTAAAAAACACGATGAAATTCGCGTCCTAGCGTCATCAAAGTTGGATTCCATCGCAGATGCTATCTCGCAAGCACTTGTGGATAACAAGATCTCTGATAGCGAGTTCCGTCACATCGTAGCGGAGAAAACTAAATATGATGCAATGAAGAACGCGATCAGGGTTAAATCGTTGAAAGCATCCCATATCAGCCAGGAAGAAAAAAACGCACTTCTGAAGCAAGGCAGGGAGGAAGCAAGGAAACAGTTTGCCAGGGCAATCGAGACAGAATCACGATAAACTGCTTTCTACAGGCGGATTATTAAAGGCGCCATGCGCAGCCCCTGCTACTTTTCGGCGCATTAGTATATCATGTTAAAGCCATGTACATTTCTCACAACCTGTACCAGACCCAATCCAATGGAAAAGCCAGCCAATTCCAATGCAGACGAGCAATCGTTGAAGATTGACGAAAAGGTGCCGGTTCCCGCTCGACTCCCCAAACGAGTTACCAAAAGATACCCGCCCATAACTATGGAAATGATAGATGATTTCTTCAGTGCGGGTTATAGCTCAACCAGGGGAGAGCCCGGAGATCTCCGCTACCATCGCCAGCGATGCCTGACCTGCCTTGAAGGTGTATCCTTGGCCGGATGTGATCTTTGCACGAGGAGAGAGGAAATTTTCCAGTGGGCGAAGTGAATTGAACATGGGGCTGACACTGCAATAAGACATGTCGTCGATCGATGGTAAAATGCTAGCCAACATGGCCTATCATGCCGCTGTCATTAGCGGCTTAGCGATAGGTTATGCTCGTCTGGGCAAAATTGTTTGGAAAGGCCCTGCCCCCAAGTTAGATTTCACCGGCTATGACGTAGGAATGCTTATTGCCGACGTCGGCCTAGCCTTAGCCACAAAAGACTTGCTGATTAAGCAAGGAATCCTCCCTGCCGATATATTGAAGTAGGCGCTTTATAGCGCCTCTTACCCACCATACTATAACACTGCGTGCGGCTATTGAATGTGTAAAAATTAAGCAAGGAATCCTCCTGCCGATATATTGAAGTAGGCGCTTTATATCGCCTCTTACCCACCATACTATAACACTGCGTGCGGCTATTGAATGTGTAAAAATTAAGCAAGGAATCCTCCTGCCGATATATTGAAGTAGGCGCTTTATATCGCCTCTTACCCACCATACTATAACACTGCGTGCGGCTATTGAATGTGTAAAAATTAAGCAAGGAATCCTCCTGCCGATATATTGAAGTAGGCGCTTTATATCGCCTCTTACCCACCATACTATAACACTGCGTGCGGCTATTGAATGTGTAAATATACGCCGACCCAAATAATCAAGCCTCACTTCTCTCAATAAGCTTTAGGTGTGTTTGTTCTCTACTAACACTGTATTTGCTCAAGCCTTCTGTTTGTGAATGAAGGCTCTGCCCTAGTTTTCTGTGTTGATCTTTCAGGCTTGAATATTTGGGTCGAGCTGTTATATGTACCTTCATACCTGGCGACCTACATATCGCTGTGACTCACAAACCATAGCTAAGGCTGGGATTGCATAACACGTCGTCCATTACGTTAAAACATGTTGAAGATCGCTATATGCGGAGATCTATTTAACCGATATACGGGGCTGATCAGTCCTATATTGGATCTTATCCACTCCACATCAAACTGGCTATCCACTCAACATCAACTGGCTCGAAAATCCGAAGGTAAGATTGGGAGGTATAAATGTGTTATTTAGAGGCCTTATTACCGTCCGGGAAGACAGCCTAGGTAGGCCTTGCGAAATGTTAATCGTGTCTTCCAGTCACGTCTCACAAAAGGGGGTTCGATCCCTACCTGACTGCTCTTGGAACGCTTGTTCCAAGCTCTTCTCACAAAAATTCTAGACTCATTTCGAATTGTCTAGGATGCCACGGCGGAGAGTTATTAAGAGCAATTGAGTCCCGAATAAATACTTTGATAAAAAAAAACCGTCACATGGCCAAGAAGCCATGTGTACAGGAATACGTCACAGGCCACGAAGCCGGTGACGGGACTCAGTGAGACGTGACACACCGGTTTTGCATTTTTTGACCCAAATAATTTTTTTTGGTTCGTATCTCTGGTATCTCCATCGATTCTGTATGTTTAATAGGTGGTTTCGGCGTAGAGCCTGGGCCGGCAAGGGTGGTGGGCCGTCCCGAGGCTCTACAGAGTATGCGCCCAGCATCCGCGGCAGAGTCCCCCCGCTCCCCCTCTCTGTGCTCCCCCCCCTTACCTACTCCCCGCTCCCCCACACCTCCCCCACAAATTAGTCTATTCCCCCTCCCTGCTGCTTGGGGGTTCCCCACCAATTCTTGTGGCACATGCATGTGTTTCAAGTCTTGGGCAAACACCTCCCATCCTTGAGGATCCGTGTGCGACCTACGTTGACGCATCTGGTCATTCACTAAATCCGTCATTTGGGTACCGGGGACCACCTGGTTCTGTACCAGTAGTTCGCCATTATCATTCCAGGTCATGTTCGGATTGTCTTTCACTCGCTGTAATACCAGGCCAGCTTGTTTCTCGAACGACGCGGGTACGCTCTTCAGGACTTTGTCGTCGACCCACTGTGGGGTTGTGGGTGGTACACCTGGTAATGGCGGCTGTGGGATAAGTGATGTTGGCGGCACGGGTTGTGCTGGTTGTGCGACTGACACCGGGCTTGGATCAGAGGCCTTTTATTGACTCATGAACGTGATGTACCGTTGAAGCGTCTGATTGTACTGTTGTACTTTCTCACTGACGGTTAGCCCCAGTCGTTGTAGAATCGGTTCGAGGGTGTTCATCGTCTTAATCAGAGTCAGAGTCCACCGAGTAATGGACAGAGGCAGCCAACAGCGCTAAGATGGCTCCGATAAACCCGCCTTTCTGTAAGATCTTTTTCTTCTGTGCTTGTGGGACTCGCTCCTGAACCAGCGTTCGGAGACCAATATCAATGACGCAGTGAAAGATATATATCCACCTTCACTGGATTTGAAGGAAACTACAGATAGCCCTACAGGCACATCATATTTAGATCTATATCTCTACAAAAATGAAGCGGACATTCTCTCTCGTCGACTTTATGACAAAAGAGATGATTACAATTTCGACATCGTAAACTATTCCTTTCTGGACAGTAATATTCCAGTGGGACCTACATATGGCGTATACATATCTCGCCTAGTAGCATTTGCTAGATTCTGTGTTAAATGTGACGATTTTTATCAACGTCACAAAACATTGTTGCAGAAACTTATAAAACAGGGCTATCCCACCGAGCGCCTCCACTCAAATTTTCTCAAATTTGGCGATACATATCGCATGCTGATAGCAAAATACGAACTTAGCGTGCAAGATCTATGGTGTTACGTTTCGTAACTTGTGCCTAATTCCGCTTAACCCGGGGCAAGGGGCCGTATGAACCCATGTACTTCAAGATCCGCATGGTGCTCATATGAACAGTCACAATCAAAGCGTGACTGAGATACATCATTCTCTAGATAACGACTTTACAACGATTATTATGGATAAGGAATACTAATCAGCGTTACGGATTTGATATTTTTGGAACATCATGATGTCTTGTTGGCATCATTGAAAACTGTTGACCGCTTCTCTCTTGCAGGAAACTAGCCTATGTTTATGTGTACTATGATTGTCTTTTTTAATTTGGTGCTAATACTGTTATATGGTCTTTGGATTATGGACGCGGACATTCTTTATTGGACGACGGCTGAATTATGAATGACGGACTAGACGCTTGTATTCAATACACGGAGCGTCAGAGCGTGCTTCCGTACTCGAGCGGACATCCTGTAAAACTAACGCTGGAACACACAATCCTGCCCTTTTTATCCTCTGTGGGCTACCTCCAGAATATTCTTTCACTTCAGAGACAAAGTCAGCAATGATGTATTAATTCTTTTTTATCCCCATCATCAAACAGACCCCAGCTAGGGGAGCCACTGTGGGTGTGTTTACATTATTTTTGCACGTACACGCGGTAAGTCTCCCCGGGAAAAATACCAGTCCGTAGTAGAAGATGGTCGGGGGTGGTTTGCTTTATGCCAAAGAGCATATACTCGTGCTGAGGGGTTGTCGCATCTTTAAAGGCTTCCAGAGGAGCAAACCGCGTGCGGCCGGGGTACATCTATCTCGTCAGGTGCAGCAGTTGAGTGGTATCTCTAGGATTTTTGAAGACCACCAGGCAGTGTGCATTTAAACTGATGTTTCGATGCTCTTTGTTTTTACTGAATAGATTCTGCACAATGTAGATGTTGCTGAGACGGTGATGATGACTGCCTTTGGTGAAGAGCTGGGTGATCCGAGCCATGAGATCATCCAGGACCACCAAGGTGTCCGGTTCCAAATCAGCCAGGTTGGCTAGGCCTTCAACGAACGTGATGTGGGCATTGGTGCATACACCGCTTGCCATTCTCCGTAACACCACACGACCTGGGCGATGGATGGGCTAATCATGTTGTGGGCGTATTGAAGGAGTTTCTGGACGAAGTGGGTCCATGGTTGGAGGTGTATCTGCTGTGTAACCCAATCTTGTAAATTTGATACGAGTGAACCGGGGTCGTCGGTGCGTCATTGTTGGTCGCCGTTGTAGGTACGTTACTGCGTCCGCTGTGGGTGATGAAATCTGGTGGGTTTTCAGGCGTAGTGGGCACTGCAATACTTGGTGTAGAGATCGATGTTGACCTGGACTGTATACTCGATGTGGTGGTGGTGATGGTGGTGATGACTGGGCTTGTTTCGATCCCGGGTTTGATGAGTGCTAACGTGGAGGGGGTCTGTACATTAGTCTGACCTGCGCTCACGGCTGGTGGTTGTGTCTTTGGTGGGATGAGAGGAGTACTGAAGTAGACCAAATCGTAAAACACCCCCCCATATAAAATGTCCATCAGGGTTAGCAATGTCACCACAAAACCCACTTGCGCTTTGCGCGTTTTTGGATACGCTGTGTTCAGAGGCAGCTGTTGTTTATCCATAGCACCGTGTTCATGGTCGAACGTAGAATGAACGCTACCGGCTGTGGTTCGTGGCTTTATAGCCGTTTTATCTGGTTGTCCGAGATCCAGGAATTGAATGAACTGGGCCAGCCTTGCCATTTCACGAGATGCACCGTCTTACCTCTGTGTCACTCGGTTTTCAGGATGCGTTCCACAGTGTAGTAGTCTTGGTCTGTTTTCACCACGGGCTGTAATTCTTGCTCGTAAAACGTCCCTTGCAACGGTTCCCCTTGAAGATCCTCCAGTTCCTAGACTCGCGGTTGTCGGGGTATGTAGCGTTTAATAAGAAAGTGCTCATCGCTCCAGTTGGGAAGGTAACTATTCTCGATCCTGCCCTTGACTCTACTGATCTGTACAGGGCTCCCGACCTTGAACACCTCCTTCGATTGTGGTTGGGGTTACATTGTGTACAAGACACGCCGGACTTGGACCTCGTTGCGTTTGGTAACGATGATGGGTACTCTCTGAATACTCCGGTGATAGGCTCGATTGTAACCCTCCACACTGGGGGAGAACATCGACGTACCGCCTTGTATTCTCTTTGATCCGTTGAGGAATTCCGTGCCTTTGTTGTACCCCCTGGGGTTTAGCGGCTCGATAGAGGGCTGACGAATTGTCGGTACTGTAATACAACGTGTCCAACACCTTCTCCCAGCTCTTCATGGTGACAAATGATGGACCCCTTTATTTATAACGGGTATATGTTGGGCCAGGATCTGAGTTTCTTTCTGATTTTGTTCTTTGGCTTCTGCCAGCACATCGTCTATGGCAAATGGCCAGTCCAACTCGTTTGATGACCACTTTTCCTCTGTAAGCATTTAATCCACATAAGCCACGGCATCTTCCAACGCGGATCATAGAACAGGGTGAAGGGTAAAATGCACTGTACCCCCATCTATCCGAGCCAATTGAGCAAAGGAGGGGCCGCGTCGGACGTACACATCGTGACACAAGTGGATGAGGTCGCCGTCCAGTTCACCAGACAACACCCGTTTGAATTTGGTCCAGCCCTCCTGGGACAGACGAATGTGAGCCGGGCGCGGTTGTGTAGGGTCCGCATCACAGATGTCTCCCTCTTCCATGATATCGACCTTATCCGCACAGACGTACAGGAAGACCTCGGGGGTCAAGCTGAAAAACGCCCGTATGATATGCTCCGTCATGGTCAGTACGTGAATGGCGCAAAATGTGACTCTCTCTCGTAATTTATAGGGAGGAAAAGTCCGTGACATGAGATCAGAGGATGAGTGGTCGATCATTTTAGTCACGTAAAACGTAACATTCGTTGCCATCTCCACCTGCCATTCGGTGTTGGGGGGTTGTTGTCTGGCCCATTCCAAGCTATCCAAGATCTCTAGTTGGGCCAGTGCCGTGTCCAGAGACGCACGATCCGTAATGATGAAGGGCTGACCGTACACGAAGGTATTGTGACTGGGGTAAAAGCTCCGGAGCTGGTCTGTCTCCTTGTGCCGAAATAAATAGCCAAAAGTGAGACAATGTGAAGGCTTGGTCTTCAAAAATGGTATAGGCGTGGTGGGGTAGGCGGGTGTTATCATCTAACCTGAAGTCAAATATAGGGCGAAGTCGGTGAAAACAGTGCCGGATGGTAGGCCAATGGCGCTGGTAGATAGCACTCACAGCTTCCAGGATAGGTAGTAACTCCGTGGGCGGTTCGTCAGGATCTGTGGTGAAGTTTCCCTCTTCAGTAGAGACTGGATTCCCGGCGAGCGGGACCTTTCACGTCGCATGGTTTAGGATGAGTGAGTACAGTCCTAAAAAATGGCTGTACTTATTAGCCTTCAATATCGTGCATCATGGTATAGCAACATGAAACGTACATCCAATATTATCTGTGAATATTTGGCGCTGGGGTCAAAGTGGGCCTACGGTGTACGTAGATGGCATTCTCCACGTGAATTAGGTCACCATCGAGCTCATAGCTCAACACCATTAAATTTGGTCCAGACGTCACGGTGTAGCGTAACCGTATTCGATATGGACTCAGGGCCCGACCGCATACATCACGGTCTTCCAAGATGGTGACTTTATCCTCATAGAAATGTAACCCCACCTCGGGTGTAAGGGGATGGAGCGCTCGTAGGACTGGCGACATGGTCGACGAAATGATGCATGATGAATGACCCACACCGTCACTGACCGCCGTATTTATAGTGCATTGGTTCGTCCGGCTGCGCATGCCCAGTCCTATTTATTCACCCCACACTACCCTAGGGAAGCCTGGATCAATGCGACTCACTTGGTGCAATGCACCTGTCTCTGGTTCTCGGTATAGGATATGTGGAGAAAACGATGTTTCCCCACTTGCCATTTATGCAGGACATATAGCTGGGTATAATGTCGGGTACCATGCTTGATGACGTGCATTCCGGGAGATTAACATTGGAGTAAATGAAGGACACATACAGTTGTATTCAGGGGCAGATGACTCTTGTTGCATTTTCTCGGACATGTCAATTACTATTGAATTAACGGAAGGACAATTATTGTCGTATTCAGGGGCAGATAACTCTTGCTGGGCCTCAGCTACAGGTTCCGAAAGGGCACGTAGACTCTTCTTGACTTTTTCAAAAGGGCATTAAAGGTCACTCTGACCTTGAAATTGTTTACTATGACCTTTGTGACGTCAGTTTCGGTTCCGGTCACGTGACCGGAAGCGACTTTTAACCCATGCGCATTCCCATTAGGAGCAAGCATAAGCCATCTATACAAACGTCTATTTCCATAAACTTTGTCTACTGTGCATGCGCGGAATGACGTCAGTTCCATGCCACACTCATCCAGTCGGATGCTCCCCCACGAGTGCTACGCATTGACATCTACCACGACCCAAGCGGCCCAATACTGGCCCATCTCGACCTCAAAACGTCTATTCCCATACACTTTGTCCACTGCGTATGCGCGGAATGACGTCAGTTCCACGCCACACTCTTTCAGTCGGACGCTCCTTCACGAGTTGCTTCACTATGACTCCTCCTACGGCTCATTCGGACAAATATTGACCCATCTGGACTCTAAAACGTATATTCCTATAAACATTGTCTACTGCGCATGCGCAGAATGACGTCAGGTCCACGACATATCCATCCTGTCGAATGCTCCCCATGAGTGCTTCAATATGACACCTCCAACGGCCCATTCGGAACAATATTGGCCGATCTCGACCCTAAAACGTCTATTCTCATACCCTTTGTCTACTGCGCATGCGCTGAATGACGTCAGTTTCACGACATACCCTATCAGTCGTACGCTCCTTCACGAGTGCTACACATTGACACCTCCCACAGCCCATTTGGACCAATATTGGCCCATTTCGGCTCCAAAACGTTTACTCCCTTGCCCTTTGTCTACTGCGCATGCGCGGAATGACGTCAATTCCACGCCACACTCATTCAGTCGGACGTTCCTTCACGAGTGCTTCAATATGACACCTCCCGCGGCCCAATATTGGCCCATCTCGGCCCCAAACGTCTATTCCCTTGCCCTTTATCTACTGCGCATGCGCAGAATGACGTTCCACGCAGTTCCTCGCCACGCGCATCCTATCGGATGCTCCCCCACGAGTGCTTCAATATGACACCTCCCAGGGCCCATTCGGACCAATATTGGCCCAACTCGACCCTTTGTCTACTGCGCATGCGCGGGATGACGTCAGTTCCACGGCATATCCATTCAGTCGGACGCTCCCTCACGAGTGCTTCACTATGACACCTCCCATGGCCCATTTAGACCAATACTGGCCCCAAAACGTATATTCTCATACACTTTGTCTACTGCGCATGCGCAGAATGACGCCAGTTCCACGCTATATCCGTTCAGTCGGACGCTCCCCCACGAATGCTACATATTGACACCTCCCTCGGCCCAATCGGACCAATATTGGCCCATCTCGGACCCAAACGTCTATTCCCTTGCCCTTTGTCTAGCGCGCATGCGCAGAATGACGTCAGTTCCACGCCACACTCATCCAGTCGGATAACTTCCGCCATTGTTATATTTAGTAAGGTTCGTCAGCTGATTGCAAACATTTGTTCGCTAATCCCTTCAAATAATTAACACAGTCGCTGTTAATTTTGTTATAATCCCGCTGATAAGACCACGCTTTATCGTCATGAGTATATAAGAAGATCAATTTGCCTACATTGGTAACGTAAATACACCGTGCAAGTGTTTCAGATTTTGAATTGTCTGTTGACTGTTAATAAAGATAGGAAAATTTCCTTTGAGCGATTATGTAAGAGGGAGTCTCGCTGTCAAAATAGTGACATGGCTCCCACTCCCACTGAGAGTCATGATCTCACTATCATGAAGGCATGACTGTTGTGACGTAATTTCGATCACGTGAAGTAGTTAGCCAATCTTGGTTAGTATGAGGAATCTGGTTACCTCCGAGCTCGTTGCAGCATGTTGATTGGATAACCAGATAAAGCGCCCCCTAACGGTCAAGAAGCGCGAAATATGAATCGCTAAGTAGACGTCATCTCCATGAGCTCCGAATAGGGGACAGGCGGCACCATGAGGCGAGCGGACATGCGTGCGATGACGCCACTTCTGGTAATCGCACCACTTTCGATGATGACGTCACTTCTATCGAGAGCCAATGATCAAAACATGTGCATGTAATTGGACGGTTGATTATGGTGTTACGATAGGGCGTTAAGCTAGGGTGTTAAGGTATGAAAATAGGGCGGTATGGCGTTAAGGCATTAAGACCGTGTCTTCCAAAAACACTTTCTACGTCGAATTGTCAACAGGTTTTTTGGAGATTACAAAAACATAAAACTGAAAAATTGGTTAAAAAAAGCCTCTGTTGGTGTGATGTAGTGTGGTAATAGTAATTAGGAGAGGACGGAGGTAGAATTCCACCCACTCACCATTTTCAGGTCATCAATTCATTCTCAGATGTGGGTGAGAGTGGGCGGAGCAGATAGGCTAAATAATGCAATTTATTACAAAACATTCGAAACCTTTTCCTAACATCGACAAAGCTTCCAAAGCTGAAATCAAACTAAAAAAATTATATCCCTTGACAAACCTTAGCCGTATCCATGATTCGTATGTCGTAATTCTGAAATGGCCCCTAGGTGATATGCCATGAGAACGGTAATGCCAGCTGATCGCAGATATATTAATGTCAGAAGCCTTAAAGCATTGTTTAGCTCTACTACATACACGCGATATCATTCTTGGGATGTTTCTTTGTTTATAGAGTTGCTTGAATTTCTCATTAAAAATATCTATGTGAAATTTGGCAACACAATATATCAACAGCATAGTAAAGCTAATTATTTTGGCAGACAAAAACTTCCAAGATAAACTTTTCCTCTTAAATTTCAACCAAAGCAGAACGGGGGACAAAATCATAGTACTGAAGCTGTGGTTGATCTCAAGCTGTCTGATTTGAGACCATTTACCCGGAAAAGAGTTTCACCTGAAATAAAAATAGGACACCTTCGCACCAACTAGATTCTTTCACAATCGAAAGTTTGCGCAAATGTTGTGGTGAAATTCGCTCCTGTAAATGCATGAAACAAATACCAAACCAAGCCAGGGAGCATTTTTTGTCAACCATAAATTCATTATTAAGCTGTTGTCTTTGTCCAATATACCGTTACTTTGTCCCCTGTAGGAGCATTATGGCGGCATACAGGCCTGTTACCATGTTACAACGTTGCAATCCCAGTGTCATTGAACACCCCCAGTGATACTTGGAGTTATGAGTTATGAGTCGACAGACGACCGCGAGAGGGTGGTCAACAGTGGGGCAGGAAAAGCTTCGGATTCTCGGACAGGGGTAAACACGGACGGATTGAATTATAGACCTGGTACACAGCACAACACGCACGTAGGTGAATACGCGCTTCCAGGTACGCATTTAAAATTTCTGGTAGCTAAGAGTAGGGGATGAAGCAAGGAGAAATCACTAGAGATGCTCTCCGTGGGCATGGAACACTACCATCCTGAAAGGGCTATAAACTCATTTGATGAACTGCTTAGTCATTAGAAAAAGGTTATAGTGACTATGATACTCCGCACGCGATTAGGCGATGCTTACAGGTCGAGAAACGGGGCCCTGAAGACACACTTGGTGATTTAGTGGCAAAGAACGCCATGCCTTTGTATTTGCAATGGAGAGAGATCCAGAGATTGTGCAAAAGGCATGTAAGCGCATCGTTCCATAATGAAAGGGCATTGAGTTCCAATGGAATTATGGCAGTGGCAGTCGAACAAGAAGGAAATACAGCTCCCTATACTCTGGTAAAGCAGAAGAAGAAAGTGTGGGGGGGGGGGAGGGGGGCGATCTAAAGAATGAAAAAAAAACTTTCGAGGCATTGATGAGAGAATACCTGAGAGAGGGACGGGTTTGACTCGATCGGACCAAAAGCCTAGGAGGGGGGGACACATCTGCCTCCTTCAGTTGTTACACATGTGGTGCAGAAGGACACAAAAAAAAAACAATGCTCCCAGGGAACGAAGAACACGCGGGCCGCCATTGAGATGTTACAGTTGTGATGTTCTCGGCCGAACCTGTGATGGGCCAGTTTATCATGATGGTTGCAAAGATAGCGATTTGGGGCTCTCATAGTGTCTCAATCTGCCAGCGTAGCCTCATCATCACGAGTGAGGTAATGGTGCCTCGTGGTGCATCGATCGGGGCAACATTAGAACTGGAAGAGGTGTGCAGCGACCCGTCCGCGACTACCAACATGGGGCAACAGGGGCCTAGTATTTGCAATGTAAATACATCCCCAGTGTCGGAGATCCTCCCAAATCACTTGGACCCATTGTTTGAAACGTCTGGTAAGAGTTGGACTGGGGAGCACTCATACTGGTCGAGTCTCAAGATTGTTCTCCGCTGTGGACTTGGACCTGGGTCAATTTACCGACACACCCCATCGCATATATACTGGCGATGTCCGTTCGATCCGTCATCGTTATCGACGGACGCCCCAAGGTTTCGCAAAAGATGGTGAGGAACATCTCGCGGCATTATTCAACCCTCCGATTCAGAGTGGGCATCAGCCCTGGTACTGATCAGGCAGAAGGACGTGCAAGTGCGATATTGTATAGACTTTAAAGCCATTAACGAAATAACTATGCAAGATGCATGTTTACGTACTTCAAATCCACTAGGTCACACTCCCACCATCTAGGGGAGATGTAAGGGATGAGCCAGTTATTGGGAAACACCGCAGTTGAGCAGTGTGAGGTAAATCATGACGACTGAGCCATTCAGCTTCCGATGCCGGTTTTAATAGTGTTCTCAGTTCTCGGGGCTTGTTGCCGGCGTCGTCATGGCCGCACTGATTTATGACGTGTCATGGATCTCGACCGGCTTGAAGTATGGTGTGGTGCGTCTGCTGCTGCTGTTTCTGTTGCTGCATTCAAGTCCAACACTGGGGATTTCCGACCATTTTCTTGTGGCGCGCACCAACCCTTGAGCGAAATCCTCCCATCCTCTGGGCTTTGTTCAGGTTAGGGCGGAGTCTTGTATTGCTCCATGAACGCGATGTACCGTTGGAGAACCTGACTGTACTGTTGAACTTTTTACCGTTGTAAAATCTGTTGTATCTCTTCATCTAGTGTGCTCATCGTCTTTACCGCAGGTGGGATGGGGTATGGAGATTGTAGGGTTGAAGTAGGCGAGCGACTTGGCCTTCTGAGTCGGTGGCACGTTCCCTTTTAAGATACTGTGTCCCATCTCACAGAGACAGCACACGAGGGTGGGATTCTCCCCACAATAGTCCGGATCAACTCCTGTGGGGCTGTCTTCAGTACCCGGAGCGCCTCGGTGTGCAATCGTACTCGAGCGGACATCATACACAGCAACGTAGGAACCCACAACCACAATATTGTTGTTTAATATGACTACAGAGACAACATAAACAAGGATGGTGGGTTACAAATTTTATTATCCCTCCAATACATACGCACCCCAGCTGGGGGGGGGGAGTGCACTGTGGGAGCACTGTGGGCCATTGTAACTTAATTAGTTGTTTAGCATGACCAGCCCTCATCTATATTTTGAGGGCAAATAATTAAAATAGATGCGGAATTTACATTTTCACAGGTAATACTTACTCATATTCGCATACAATTGGTTCACTATTGAATAATTAATAATAAATAATTATAGCATCTACATGTATCATGTGTATTTAAAAAATCAAGGTCATGCTAAACAACCAATCATGGATCGGTTTTTTAAAGCGCCTGCATATAGTCATATTCATAAGAGAACAGATACAGGTCAGCCAACAGGGGTGCACAATTAGTACGCATTGGAATACCTATATGCTGCTGATATATTGTGTTGCCAAATTTCACATAGATATTTTAATGAGAAATTCAAGCAACTCATCCCATGAATGATATCTCTTGTATGTAGTAGAGCTGAAGAATGCTTTATGGCTTCCGACATTAATATATCTGCGATCAGTTTTCTTGAACACAGATACTATTAATGAACTTAGATGGTCAATAAGGTCCTGATGAGGGATTGTAGTATAGAGAGTCGAGAAATCCCATTTGGATACATGTCTGTACGGTATGTGACCTTTAGCACGAAGTTCTTCCGTAAGACATTTTGAGTTTTTCAATATCCACATACATTCAACGCCAGAGTTTTTAGAAATAGTGGCGCAATACCTTTCCCAAAATGCTTTTACCTCCTGAAAGGCCCTCGTCAATAGGGTTGAAGGAAGCTTGGCGGTGCAGCTTCTAGAACCAGCTATGAATCTAGCTTTGTATGGTGATTTATGCATTTTGGGAGTCCAGTATACTTTTGGTATGTCGTTATGATTGGTTGGGAGACAAATACCTCTTTCCCTGAGAAACGTTTTGTGATTGTTAAATAAATCTTCCAGGGTAACTCAAGTTTGGGAGTAAGTAGACGTATTTGATGATGATATGTCTACACTCAATTCTTTAACCAGCACCTGGTAATAGTAATATTTACATATGAAATTATATTATTTGGAGCTTTGTCTGCTGGGACTATGACGAATTTACTCTGGAGATTTGCTAAAACTTCTTGCGAATTGAGGTTTCTCAGTACTTGTTTTGCTTGGGGAAGAGTATTTCTGTCAATATGGCGGATTGTTTCAACGACCTTGCTCTTGGTGAGGTCCCGCCAATCAGCGAGTACTGTAGGTTCAACTTTATCTCGCTTAGACCAATCAATAACGTACTGTTCCAATGCAGACAGGACTATCTTCTGGTCGGCCTTCAGATTTATACTTCTCGGCTCTCTATATTTAGGTCCTTTCATCAGGAGTAATTTCAGGTCATTATCACTCACCACATCAAGGTCACCAGTCAAAATATGTTTGCATGGTGTATAGGTAAACGATTCACAATCACAACTATAGCCTCCTGACGTGTATAAGTTCCAGTCAAACTCCTTGACAGCATTGGAGTAATTGAATATTTTGGTGGCTATAGATTTAGTATACTTATATGAAATGCAAGGAGGTTCTGTGAACTTGAAATAGTTTGGTACAGCGTTGCGTATCTCTGGATCATTCAGGATTCGAGGTAAATTAATAATGTCCAGTCCTTTATCTAAGTAGTTGAGTTTCAAGAAAAGCCGATCTTGAGAGGTTTCGATTATGTTCACTGGACGATACAACCGAAAATACGCTATATCTTGACATACTTTAGAGATTTTGGGTGGTATTATATTTCCTGAAGACGCAGATTGTTGTATATCTCTGGCTATTTGATCTAAAGCTCTCAGAGGTAACGCATACATAACTGTACGTAAGCTATGTATACCATTAGGTGTGTTAGTTAAACCCACTAAGTAATTTAGAGTGATATGATCGTGAATCATCGAACTATTAAACTTTCGCCAACCATGGCTGCGATGTCTCCGTTGATGGGATTTAAATAGCTGGGTAATGTTGGATATATTTGAACGGCAGTTTGTGACATTATCATTTAAACCAAACGGAAACACTGACCCAAGTTCTAGCATCCAGAATAATTCCCGCTCTCGGATCTTTCTCTCAAATCCAAAGGGGAAATCCTTGGTAGATGGATAGACGACGTCTATGATCTGAATACTAAAGTTATCCCAGCCATGGTCGGGTCCAGAAAAATGCTTACCTATAAGCAATTGCTTTTTCCTAATGGATTTTCTGTGACCGCTCACCCTAAGATGGAGTCTTTGGGTGGTCTTGCCAACATACTGTTGACCACACTTCTTACAGGAAACTAAATAAATACAGTTTGCAGTAGAACAACTAATATCAACATACGAGTTAACGGAATATGAGTTACCAGTTAACGCGGAACTAAATGAAGCTGAAGTATTAAAGAGTGGACACGTGAGACATCCACGGTGTCCACACTTAGAAATCTTGAAATTATTACATGTAGAATTCGGTGCTAAGCAATCATCAAGCGCAATATTACAAGGTCTGATGCCGTGACCTTGCTTTGCTGTCAGAAATATATCTGTCATTTGGATTGAAAAAGGTCTTAGTGCAATTCGAACTGTTAGAGACTCGGTCGAGGAACCTGCACTAAGGTTCCTCGGATCTGTCTTACAATTATTCTCTTTTATTACTTTCATCATGAGTGCAGGGATGTGCATGCAGGGGCCCGGCCTCGGGGACAACTTGTCCACCAGCAGAATCCAGGCATACACGGGTTTAAATTACAAGAGTCTAGTCCGTCATTCATAATTCAGCCGTCGTCCATTAAAGAATATCCGCGTCCATAATCCACAGACCTATTCCATATTCCATAAAACAGTATCAGCACCAAACAGTATTAGCATCTATGGATGATGGTGGTTCGGAACTGGCTCCGCCGTCAGTTGATGATAACGACGGGGCGGATATCCTTTATAGTGACACTCGAGTGAATCATTTTATGACAGATACGTAGTACCGTATGTTGCTTATATGTGAGAAACAAAACAACAAAACTCTGATCGGAAGCGCTGGCAGAGAACATTTTTTTTTTATTCATTTTTTTTCTTTCATTTATTTAGTTTTTATTTAGACGACGGGCCATGCTGTTTGTACTTAGAGTAGAGGGTGTTTGGGGGGTTCTGGCCCAACGTTATATGTAATACGCCACAAAATAGTGTTTTTGTTACTTAAGATGTAATAATCCCTATTTTTTTACATAATATTTTTTGTTACTTATGAAGTAATAATCCCCGTTTTGTTACTTCATATATAATACTCCTTAAAATAGAGCAACACCTCAGTTCTATTTTTAGATCATGACATCATTGGGAAAACCCCTGTTCTATTGTTATTGCCTGCTCCTTTGTTAGTTCTCGACAAGTACAGACGCGTCTATGTTGAACAATAGACAATAAACAAGGAGTGGTGAGTCATGCTCTACATATACTATAATGCATGTTGTTTAT
Organism: Hanleya hanleyi; assembly: GCA_036873755.1. NCBI lineage: Eukaryota > Metazoa > Mollusca > Polyplacophora > Lepidopleurida > Hanleyidae > Hanleya > Hanleya hanleyi. The sequence goes on from JAVTVY010010734.1 coordinate 17,615, forward strand.
CGGACAGGTCCCATCCCATAACTAAAGATCTCTCCACAAAGGTCACAGTGTTTCCGCTTTCTCTACTACTAATTCTGTCTGGACTTAAAATATGCTTTATTTACTATTCATTGTATTACTATAGTCTACCCCCGCACGGTTCAATAGTAGCTCATTTAGAGCGAGGATAGTCCAAGCATGCGTACATGATATTGCTTTCTTTCTATACTACTCCCCCATTTTCCCCCCTCTCGTTAAATTCAGTCTGTATTATGTTTACGATAAAGTCTGAATAATGGGACCGAGCCATGTAACCGTTTACAAGTGATTGAGTGACTAAATATCGAGGGGCATTTTGAAAATATAGAATAATTGTGCATAGTTGGAAGTCCTCTTTCGGAACATCTCTTTAGTCCCTAAAAGGGATGTTTATCATCGTTGTCGGTTGATTTACTGGTTAATGTATTAACCGTACTGGGGCGGTAGCGGTGAGGGAGGACCACTTCGACTGTTATTCTTGTCCACCGGCCTTGTTGGGACCCGCCTTACCTCACCGTGTGGGAAAGGTACATTGTCCGGTGACATTATATGGGGAAAACTGGTCACCTGAGTTCTATTTTTAGATCATGACATCATTGGGAAAACCCTGAATATGTTTAGCGGGTTCTGGTCCAATGTTATATGTAATAATCCCGCTCCCTACTGTTTTGTTACTTAATATGTATTGCTCCCTATTTTTTTACATAATATGTTTTGTTACTTAATAAGTATTGCTCCCCATTTTGGTACTTCATATGTGGTATCACCTCAGTTCTATTTTTAGATCATGACATCATTGGTAAAACCCTTAGGGTCGGAAGGGTGACCTTTTGACCTGGATGTGACCTTCACCCGCGCACACAATCCCGGATAATCCGCGCGCGCGTCCGGATAACACGCGCGCGCTGCGTGCCGGCCCGGTGGTACATAATATGTAGTATCCTCTGTTACCTCTGCTCATTGTTTTGTTATTTAATACTCCTTGTGTTCATATGTAAGTTCTGTTTATAGAGCAACACCTCACTTCTATTTTTAGATCATGACATCATTGGGAAAATCCCTGTTCTATTGTTATTTCTTGTTCTTTTGTTAGTTCAGACGCGTCTAGGCAGCACAATAGACTCCCATAAACAAAGAGTGGTGAGTCATACTATTGTTAATTCCCCTGTTCCTTTATCATTTCTCGACAAGAACAGACTTGTCTAGGCAGAACAATGGTCTCCTCATAGACGAAGAGCGATGAGTCACGCTATCGATTGTCTTCATAGCTAAAATTTTATCTGCCCACATTATTGCGAAAACCCGTATTCTTTTGTTCTTGCCTGCTTCTTTGTCTTTAGTTCTCGACAAACGTGCCCCCGTGGTGAGTCATACTATTGTTAATACTCCTGTCCCTTTGTCTTTAATTCTCGACAAGTACAGACGCGTCTAAGCAGAACAATGGACTCCCATGAATCAGTCTGTGAATGTGTAAGTATATGTAGTGATTGTTAGTGATTATGTGATTGCATCAGTGATTTAGTGATTGCATCAGTGATTGTATTATTATGTAAATGATTGCATCAGTGATTGTATGATTATGTAAATGATTGCATCAGTGATTTTGTGATTGCATCAGTGATTGTATGATTGTGTAAATGATTGCATCAGTGATTTTGTTATTATGTAAATGATTGCATCAGTGATTGTATGATTATGTAAATGATTGCATCAGTGAGTTTGTGGAAGATTGAACGAATCCCTCATTACGCGGATTATTGAATGAATGAATGATTCCCTCATTATGCAGATTATTGCATTCAGTGATTGATTGAATCATTAATTAACTGGGTCATCGGCTGGACTCACCTTGATACACGAAATTATCCCCTAAGCTAAATTTAACAGCTATAACTGCCTGGTTCGATAAGTACAGACGCGTCTAAACAGAATAATAAACAATAAACAAAGAGCCATGAGTCATACTCTACATTGTCATCAATAGCTAAATTTTATCTGCCCACATATACTATAATTCATGTTGTTTATCGGACAGGTCCCATCCCATAACTAAAGATCTCTCCACAAAGGTCACAGTGTTTCCGCTTTTCGCTTTCTCTACTACTCATTCTGTCTGAATTGTATTACTATAGTCTACCCCCGCACGGTTCAATAGTAGCTCATTTAGAGCGAGGATAGTCCAATCATGCGTACATGATATTGCTTTCTTTCTATACTACTCACCCATTTTCCCCCCTCTCGTTAAATTCTGTCTGTATTATATTTACTATAAAGTCTGTATAATGGGACCGACCCATGTAACCGTTTACAAGTGACTGAGTGACTAAATATCGAGGGGCATTTTGAAAATATAGAATAATTGTGCATAGTTGGAAGTCCTCTTTCGGAACATCTCTTTAGTCCCTAAAAGGTATGTTTATCATCGTTGTCGGTTGATTTACTGGTTAATGTATTATCCGTACTGGGGCGGTTGCGGTGGCCACTTCGGCTGTTATTCTTGTCCACCGGTCTTGTTGGGACCCGCCTTACCTCACCGTGTGGGAAAGGTACATTATCCGGTGACATTATATGGGGAAAACCGGTATTGTTGGAATGGCTGTATATTACACTAAATGACTGTATCACATTTAAACATGTTTCGTGTAATTATGATGTCAAAATGAGGTCTTAATGAGACATGAACTTCATGATCATTATCAAAAATCGCAGTATTTTCACCCAAGTCACCTTGCTTCTGACACAATCTTATATGTAATAATGCCCAAAATAGTGTTTTTGTTACTTAAAAAAAAAAAAAATCCTCGTTTTGTTACTTTATATGTAGTATTCCCTGTTACTTAATATCTAATGCTCCTTGATTTGCCACTTCATATGTAATTTATATGTAGTATTCCCTGTTACTTAATATCTAATGTTCATTGTTTTGTTATTTAATACTCCTTGTGTTCATATGTAAGTTCTATTTATACAGCATCACCTCAGTTCTATTTTTAGATCATGACATCATTGGGTAATCTGTTCTTGTCTTGTATTCTCGACATGTAGACACTTGCATCTATGCAGACTCCCCACAAACAAAGAGGCATATGGGAGTTAATAAACAAGTTCAGACTTGTCCATACCTTTATATAGGTTCGCGTATACATCCCTCTTCATTGACCATGCTTCAATTCCATTCTTAAATATCAGTCTAAGTGACAATAAATGGCCAAATATTCCCTTTTGTTAAATTTTTATTGCTGTGTGTCAACGCGCGCCAGAGCTTTGCTCCTTTTCAGCGTGATCTAGGCCATATTTACCCATCAGAAATCTTGTGACATAAAAAATATTATAACACTTAGGAGAGTATGTGAATTGATAATACATGTTTTTAAGCGGGGCATTTACCATTCCGATTATGCTTCTTAGACATTATATTTTTACGAATTACTAATAGTTTTTCAATCTTATTATAATTTCACTTATACTGAAATAAAATTCATTGTTCAAGCTTTGGAAATATATGAAATATGCCAGTATTTCTATTCTCAACATGTACAGACTTGCATCTATGCAGACTCCCCACAAACAAAGAGCTATGAGTCATTTGCCCACAGTATTGTGAATACACCTGTTCTATTGTCTTTAATTCTCAACAAGTACAGACGCGTCTAAACAGAACAATAGACTCCCTATAAACAAAGAGCCGTACACGCTCACATACTAACATTATTGGGAAAACCCAACTTCTATTGTTATTTCTCGACAGACATACCTACACTTGGCAGCAGACAATTACCTTCAATTAAACCCTAAACAGTCCTACCTGAGAATAATATAACATTTGGAAATTATGGGGCGGACGTGAATGCAGCTGTAAGTGTTTATGAATTTACGAGATTTTTTTCATCACTCTCAGAGATTTAAATGGCTAGAGTGATTGTTGTATTGCTGAAGTATGGCGGACTCGTCAGTATGCATTATGTGAGTGTTATTGAGGGAGTGATCTCAGCTCTTTGAAAAAATATCAGTATAAACTATAATAACATATTCATTCAATCATTACGGGCTCTGACAATTTTCAATTCTGTATTGTATATATCCACCATAGTTTTAAAGCAAAATGATATACATGTATAATCATAGCTAACAGCTGTCCAATATTTTACGTGAATTTCAAACCTGTATGGAGCGGAGAATAGCTTCAATTAAATACCTCACTGACCACGATATAATAACCCTATAGAGTAAAATATACAGGGTCCTTTGTTAATGGACCCTCTCTCTCAGCTTTAGAGGAACTCTTTTATCTAAATGAATACTTGAATGTGTTCTTGCGCGCGCCACATGCCACGGATATTATCATTTAACTCTAAGGGACAATAATAGCATAAGCACTCCCTTTTGTGGTTTCTTTTTGCTTTCTTTATGACCTATAGCATATTAACCGAGTATAAATGTTAACTGACGTTATTCAAATGTGACATGCCCGGCTATTTGTGAGTTCTTTTCATCCGGTAAACTACAACAACAACACCCTTAGATGTCCAATATGTCGGGCTTCTGTCATCAAAGTTCAGAAAATATATATTTAGATATTAAAAATTATTCATCTCAAGGCTCTTCATTAAGGACCGCCGTTCAAACTCAAAAACAGAAACTATCTTTCCACAACCTCATGTTTGTGTGTGTGTGTGTGTGTATGCGTGTGTGTAGCTATTTGTGTGTCTGCGTTTTTATGACCGATGAGTAATTGAGTTAATGCATCAGTTTGTATATGTGTATGTGGAATAATTATTTATTTTATTGAATAATTTAGTGATTGTATACGTGCACTATCTCGGATATGTGAGATAGTCACTAAATTCCTACACATACAAGGACTCTTCACAATGGGGTAGCGTGTTATATATTATACACTGCTTTTAATATCCTAATAAGCCCCAAACATAGTTATGGACGCATATATTATATGTAAATATGTGTGTAAACGTTATTTTTCATCATATGTCCTAGCTGTTCCACCTCAGCTTATTTTCCTCCTCACACGTCCTGGGTAAATTACATACAATAAACTCCTGCAATAATACAGATATAGAAAGTTTACCATACATATATTGATACTAAATTTCAACAAAACGCTATTTTTATATATGAAAATCAATATCATCATTTGAGGGAAATATTGTGATTGTTAGACTTTACCTTTTTACGAAATTCTGACAATTAAACGGTGATATTATTATTTTGCGGGTGAATGATTGTGTAAATCATTAAATGATTTTTGAATCAGTGAGACAGAGATTGTCTAAACGGATGTATAATTGTCTAATTCATTGAATGATTCTTTGAAACAGTGAGACAGAGATTGTCTAAACGGATGTATGATTGTCTAATTCATTGATTGATTCTTTGAATCAGTGATTTGTGGAAGATTGAATGAATGAGTCATTGAGTAACTGAGTAAATTTGAGTAGATATTGAGTAACTGTGAGTAAATGAGTAAATGTGAATGCATATTGAGTAACTGAGTAAATGTGAATGCATATTGAGTAACTCAGTATTTACTGAGTAAAAACTGAGTGACTGAGTATACAGTGGGTAACTGAGTATATATTGAGTAACTGAGTAAATGTGAGTATATATTGAGTAACTGAGTAAATGTGAGTAGATATTGAGTAACTGTGAGTAAATGAGTAAATGTGAATGCATATTGAGTAACTGAGTAAATGTGAATGCATATTGAGTAACTCAGTATTTACTGAGTAAAAACTGAGTGACTGAGTATACAGTGGGTAACTGTGAGTATATATTGAGTAACTGAGTAAATGTGAGTATATATTGAGTAACTGAGTAAATGTGAGTAGATATTGAGTAACTGTGAGTAAATGAGTAAATGTGAATGCATATTGAGTAACTGAGTATACAGTGGGTAACTGTGAGTAATTACTGAGTAAATGTGTATATACTGAGTAACTCTGTGTAAATTGAGTTACTGTGAGTAAATGAGTAAATGTGAATGCATATTGAGTAACCCTGTGTAAATTGAGTTACGGTGAGTATACAGTGAGTAAGTGTATATAGACTAGTTAACTATCAATCATTCATTGATTACATTCAGTGATTGATTGAATCATTAATTAACTGGGTCCTCGAGTAATTGAGACAGTGATTGTCTAAATGACAGATTGAATCAATGTGTGTGTGAATGAATAGCCACCAATCAGAGGATAACTCTTCTATTGTCTAAAAATATCCAACAACCAGTGCACGGCTCTTGTATCAAATCAAAATATCCACCAATCAGAGGATAGCTCTTCTATTGTCTAAAATAGACACCAATCAGAGCGTAGCTCTTTTCTATTTCCGCTTCCGTTCACGTGACCGGAACTGACCCCCGGCGCGCGCGGTGTAAAGGTTTCCACCAATGATATTGATTTTCATATATAAAACTAGTGTTTTGTTGAAATTTAGTATCAATATATGTATGGTAAACTTTCTATATCTGTATTATTGCAGGAGTTTATTGTATGTAATTTACCCAGGAGGTGTGAGGAGGAAAATAAGCTGAGGTGGAACAGCTAGGACATATGATGAAAAATAACGTTTACACACATATTTACATATAATATATGCGTCCATAACTATGTTTGGGGCTTATTAGGATATTAAAAGCAGTGTATAATATATAACACGCTACCCCATTGTGAAGAGTCCTTGTATGTGTAGGAATTTAGTGACTATCTCACATATCCGAGATAGTGCACGTATACAATCACTAAATTATTCAATAAAATAAATAATTATTCCACATACACATATACAAACTGATGCATTAACTCAATTACTCATCGGTCATAAAAACGCAGACACACAAATAGCTACACACACGCATACACACCAACACACAGACGCAAACACACACAAACATGAGGTTGTGGAAAGATAGTTTCTGTTTTTGAGTTTGAACGGCGGTCCTTAATGAAGAGCCTTGAGATGAATAATTTTTAATATCTAAATATATATTTTCTGAACGTTGATGACAGAAGCCCGACATATTGGACATCTAAGGGTGTTGTTGTTGTAGTTTGCCGGATGAAAAGAACTCCCAAATAACCGGGCATGTCACATTTGAATAACGTCAGTTAACATTTATACTCGGTTAATATGCTATAGGTCATAAAGAAAGCAAAAAGAAACCACAAAAGGGAGTGCTTATGCTATTATTGTCCCTTAGAGTTAAATGATAATATCCGTGGCATGTGGCGCGCGCAAGAACACATTCAAGTATTCATTTAGATAAAAGAGTTCCTCTAAAGCTGAGAGAGAGGGTCCATTAACAAAGGACCCTGTATATTTTACTCTATAGGGTTATTATATCGTGGTCAGTGAGGTATTTAATTGAAGCTATTCTCCACTCCATACAGGTTTGAAATTCACGTAAAATATTGGACAGCTGTTAGCTATGATTATACATGTATATCATTTTGCTTTAAAACTATGGTGGATATATACAATACAGAATTGAAAATTGTCAGAGCCCGTAATGATTGAATGAATATGTTATTATAGTTTATACTGATATTTTTTCAAAGAGCTGAGATCACTCCCTCAATAACACTCACATAATGCATACTGACGAGTCCGCCATACTTCAGCAATACAACAATCACTCTAGCCATTTAAATCTCTGAGAGTGATGAAAAAAATCTCGTAAATTCATAAACACTTACAGCTGCATTCACGTCCGCCCCATAATTTCCAAATGTTATATTATTCTCAGGTAGGACTGTTTAGGGTTTAATTGAAGGTAATTGTCTGCTGCCAAGTGTAGGTATGTCTGTCGAGAAATAACAATAGAAGTTGGGTTTTCCCAATAATGTTAGTATGTGAACGTGTACGGCTCTTTGTTTATAGGGAGTCTATTGTTCTGTTTAGACGCGTCTGTACTTGTTGAGAATTAAAGACAATAGAACAGGTGTATTCACAATACTGTGGGCAAATGACTCATAGCTCTTTGTTTGTGGGGAGTCTGCATAGATGCAAGTCTGTACATGTTGAGAATAGAAATACTGGCATATTTCATATATTTCCAAAGCTTGAACAATGAATTTTATTTCAGTATAAGTGAAATTATAATAAGATTGAAAAACTATTAGTAATTCGTAAAAATATAATGTCTAAGAAGCATAATCGGAATGGTAAATGCCCCGCTTAAAAACATGTATTATCAATTCACATACTCTCCTAAGTGTTATAATATTTTTTATGTCACAAGATTTCTGATGGGTAAATATGGCCTAGATCACGCTGAAAAGGAGCAAAGCTCTGGCGCGCGTTGACACACAGCAATAAAAATTTAACAAAAGGGAATATTTGGCCATTTATTGTCACTTAGACTGATATTTAAGAATGGAATTGAAGCATGGTCAATGAAGAGGGATGTATACGCGAACCTATATAAAGGTATGGACAAGTCTGAACTTGTTTATTAACTCCCATATGCCTCTTTGTTTGTGGGGAGTCTGCATAGATGCAAGTGTCTACATGTCGAGAATACAAGACAAGAACAGATTACCCAATGATGTCATGATCTAAAAATAGAGCTGAGGTGATGCTGTATAAATAGAACTTACATATGAACACAAGGAGTATTAAATAACAAAACAATGAACATTAGATATTAAGTAACAGGGAATACTACATATAAATTACATATGAAGTGGCAAATCAAGGAGCATTAGATATTAAGTAACAGGGAATACTACATATAAAGTAACAAAACGAGGATTTTTTTTTTTTTAAGTAACAAAAACACTATTTTGGGCATTATTACATATAAGATTGTGTCAGAAGCAAGGTGACTTGGGTGAAAATACTGCGATTTTTGATAATGATCATGAAGTTCATGTCTCATTAAGACCTCATTTTGACATCATAATTACACGAAACATGTTTAAATGTGATACAGTCATTTAGTGTAATATACAGCCATTCCAACAATACCGGTTTTCCCCATATAATGTCACCGGATAATGTACCTTTCCCACACGGTGAGGTAAGGCGGGTCCCAACAAGACCGGTGGAAAAGAATAACAGCCGAAGTGGCCACCGCAACCGCCCCAGTACGGATAATACATTAACCAGTAAATCAACCGACAACGATGATAAACATCCCTTTTAGGGACTAAAGAGATGTTCCGAAAGAGGACTTCCAACTATGCACAATTATTCTATATTTTCAAAATGCCTCTCGATATTTAGTCACTCAGTCACTTGTAAACGGTTACATGGGTCGGTCCCATTATACAGACTTTATAGTAAATATAATACAGACAGAATTTAACGAGAGGGGGGAAAATGGGTGAGTAGTATAGAAAGAAAGCAATATCATGTACGCATGATTGGACTATCCTCGCTCTAAATGAGCTACTATTGAACCGTGCGGGGGTAGACTATAGTAATACAATTCAGACAGAATGAGTAGTAGAGAAAGCGAAAAGCGGAAACACTGTGACCTTTGTGGAGAGATCTTTAGTTATGGGATGGGACCTGTCCGATAAACAACATGAATTATAGTATATGTGGGCAGATAAAATTTAGCTATTGATGACAATGTAGAGTATGACTCATGGCTCTTTGTTTATTGTTTATTATTCTGTTTAGACGCGTCTGTACTTATCGAACCAGGCAGTTATAGCTGTTAAATTTAGCTTAGGGGATAATTTCGTGTATCAAGGTGAGTCCAGCCGATGACCCAGTTAATTAATGATTCAATCAATCACTGAATGCAATAATCTGCATAATGAGGGAATCATTCATTCATTCAATAATCCGCGTAATGAGGGATTCGTTCAATCTTCCACAAACTCACTGATGCAATCATTTACATAATCATACAATCACTGATGCAATCATTTACATAATAACAAAATCACTGATGCAATCATTTACACAATCATACAATCACTAATGCAATCACAAAATCACTGATGCAATCATTTACATAATCATACAATCACTGATGCAATCATTTACATAATAATACAATCACTGATGCAATCACTAAATCACTGATGCAATCACATAATCACTAACAATCACTACATATACTTACACATTCACAGACTGATTCATGGGAGTCCATTGTTCTGCTTAGACGCGTCTGTACTTGTCGAGAATTAAAGACAAAGGGACAGGAGTATTAACAATAGTATGACTCACCACGGGGGCACGTTTGTCGAGAACTAAAGACAAAGAAGCAGGCAAGAACAAAAGAATACGGGTTTTCGCAATAATGTGGGCAGATAAAATTTTAGCTATGAAGACAATCGATAGCGTGACTCATCGCTCTTCGTCTATGAGGAGACCATTGTTCTGCCTAGACAAGTCTGTTCTTGTCGAGAAATGATAAAGGAACAGGGGAATTAACAATAGTATGACTCACCACTCTTTGTTTATGGGGAGTCTATTGTGCTGCCTAGACGCGTCTGAACTAACAAAAGAACAAGAAATAACAATAGAACAGGGATTTTCCCAATGATGTCATGATCTAAAAATAGAAGTGAGGTGTTGCTCTATAAACAGAACTTATATATGAACACAAGGAGTATTAAATAACAAAACAATGAGCAGAGGTAACAGAGGATACTACATATTATGTACCACCGGGCCGGCACGCAGCGCGCGCGTGTTATCCGGACGCGCGCGCGGATTATCCGGGATTGTGTGCGCGGGTGAAAGGTCACATCCAGGTCAAAAGGTCACCCTTCCGACCCTAAGGGTTTTACCAATGATGTCATGATCTAAAAATAGAACTGAGGTGATACCACATATGAAGTACCAAAATGGGGAGCAATACTTATTAAGTAACAAAACATATTATGTAAAAAAATAGGGAGCAATACATATTAAGTAACAAAAAAGTAGGGAGCGGGATTATTACATATAACATTGGGCCAGAACCCGCTAAACATATTCAGGGTTTTCCCAATGATGTCATGATCTAAGAATAGAACTCAGGTCCCCAGTTTTCCCCATATAATGTCACCGGACAATGTACCTTTCCCACACGGTGAGGTAAGGCGGGTCCCAACAAGGCCGGTGGACAAGAATAACAGTCGAAGTGGTCCTCCCTCACCGCTACCGCCCCAGTACGGTTAATACATTAACCAGTAAATCAACCGACAACGATGATAAACATCCCTTTTAGGGACTAAAGAGATGTTCCGAAAGAGGACTTCCAACTATGCACAATTATTCTATATTTTCAAAATGCCCCTCGATATTTAGTCACTCAATCACTTGTAAACGGTTACATGGCTCGGTCCCATTATACAAACTTTATAGTAAACATAATACAGACTGAATTTAACGAGAGGGGGAAAAATGGGGGAGTAGTATAGAAAGAAACAATATCATGTACGCATGATTGGACTATCCTCGCTCTAAATGAGCTACTATTGAACCGTGCGGGGGTAGACTATAGTAATACAATGAATAGTAAATAAAGCATATTTTAAGTCCAGACAGAATTAGTAGTAGAGAAAGCGGAAACACTGTGACCTTTGTGGAGAGATCTTTAGTTATGGGATGGGACCTGTCCGATAAACAACATGCATTATAGTATATGTAGAGCATGACTCACCACTCCTTGTTTATTGTCTATTGTTCAACATAGACGCGTCTGTACTTGTCGAGAACTAACAAAGGAGCAGGCAATAACAATAGAACAGGGGTTTTCCCAATGATGTCATGATCTAAAAATAGAACTGAGGTGTTGCTCTATTTTAAGGAGTATTATATATGAAGTAACACAACGGGGATTATTATTTCATAAGTAACAAAAAATATTATGTAAAAAAATAGGGATTATTACATCTTAAGTAACAAAAACACTATTTTGTGGCGTATTACATATAACGTTGGGCCAGAACCCCCCAAACACCCTCTACTACTTAGATCGATATAGTGTGTATGAAGTGGGTCTGCAAAGCTATCTCATAACAAACCCAATGCATAATATAACTTAACGATGATTGGAAGGCTGATCAACTAAATTCTTCGAATGCACGAAATGTTTTAAGATTTCGAACATTTCGCGTGATCTTGGTTGTAACAAGAAGCAATGTTTTGGAAAGTGGGTCGGAACTGACACTGAATCGGAACTGGCTACATGACTGTATGCTGTGTGAACTAGATATATTTCGATACTAGTAGTAGGAAAAGGCTAAATTGCCTCCTATTTGTGGCGCGCTCACTTCCGGTTGAGTGGCGCGCTGCCTTCAGCCAATCAGAAGCGAGTATTTTAACCCGGTGCATTATGGGGCATATCCAAGATGGCGGCGTCTGTCTTCTGGTTCAAGATGGCGGCACGTCCTGTGTCGAAAACTGGACATTTTGTCGGGATGTGGTCATCTAGTGTCCAAAAATTGGACCCTGTATGGGTCCCGCTAGACGTATTGGGGTCTAAGTGCGCCACTAGTGTTCCGATGGAGTTGTATGAGGTATCATGTGAAGCATTCGTGAAGGAGCATCCGTGGAGATGGGTGTGACGTGGAACTGACGTCATTCTGCGCATGCGCAGTAGACAAAGTGTATGGAAATAGAGGTGTTGGGATCTAGGGGAGCCCCTAATGGGCCGATGGAGTTGTATGAGGTATCAATGTGAAGCCTATGTGAGGGGGCATCCGCCTGGACTAGTGTCTCGGTCGTGGTCAACACTCTGCGCATGCGTAGTCAGGGAATTGTGGGAAAAGGGTATGGAAATAGATGTTTTTGGGGTCTGGGTGGGCCACTAGTGGTCCTATGGAGTCGTATGAGGTATCAATGTGAAGGATACGTGAGGGGGCATCCGCCTGGACTAGTGTGTCGTTCGTGTTCAACATTCTGCGCATGCGCAGGCAGGGAATTGTGAGAAAAATGCATTGAAAGGAACGTTTTGGGGTCTAGGTGGGCCACTAATGGTCTGATTGAGTCGAGTGAGGTATCAATGTGATGCATACGTGAGGGCGCATCCGCCTGGGTGGATGGGTGTTACGAATATCGTCATTCTGCGCATGCGCAGGCAGGCAGTAGTATGGAAATAGACATTTTGAGGCCGATATGGACCACAATTTGTCCGAACGTGTCTAGGGAAGTGTTATTTTGTAGCTCTCGGGGTGTAGACCACGACTTGAAGGGATGTCCACGTCACCTGTGATGTCAATGGTGACGTCATCAGTGAGAGTAGTAGCGAAAGCCGGAGTTTCGGAGGTGCGATGGAGTGCATTTGGAGTAGATAACGGCCTATTTTTACATCCAACTACCTGGTAGAGTTACCTGTGAATGTGAGTGTATGCGCGCGTGTGAGTGAGTGAGTGAGTGAGTGAGTGAGTGTGAGTGAGTGAGTGAGTGAGTGAGTGAGTGAGTGAGTGAGGCGTGCAAAACGCCCGTGAGGCGTCCCCAACGCCCGTCTTAACGCATGGACGCACTAACGACGGTGAGTGAGTGAGTGAGTGAGTGGGATCCTACTGGACTAATGGTTCCTCCGTTTTCATCATTTTGCGCATGCGAAGTCTGGCCGTAGTATAGAAAGCAGGCATTTTGGGGATTCGTGGAGGTTTGTTGAGTGGTTGACCATCCCTGGTCAAATGGACCGTGTGGGGTATCAGTGTGAAGCTCTCGAATGGCTGTCACCCGTCAAGCCCGTCGTTACGCCTTAACGCCTGTCTCAACGACTTAACGTCCTATCTTTACGCCTTAACGCCCTAGCCTAAGACCTTGACGCCATGATACAGACAGATGAGAGAACAACAACAACAACACGGATGAGAGAACAACAACAACAACAAGTTTTTTTTCATATAGTTTATTTTCCCCTCCATCATAACATACCCACGCTGGGGGAGCCGCGTTGGGTAGGTTTACAATTCAAGAAGTCTCTTGTCCAATCAGAGGCCACCGTTTGGTCCTGTCATATTCGTTCTTGCCCGTTAGATGTATTCTCGGCTGTCCAATCAGAAGTCGCCATTTCAGAAAGTTCCATCTTTGCTCGGTGTGACCTAATATGATTCTTACTCATTCATTCATCTGTCTGTACATATGTTAGAAGCCTCTCTTTCGAGATAATTGCGATCATATTTTTCCATACAAGGAAAAAACGGCCTTTGGCGGCAAGCTCTCACGTCGGCCACTGGGAAATCTCCTCTCTCCTCGTGCAAAGATCACACCCGGCCAAGGGACCTTCAAGGCAGGTCAGGCATCGCTGGCGATGGTAGCGGAGATCTCCGGGCTCTCCCCTGGTTGAACTGTAACCCACACTGAAGAAATCATCTATCATTTCCATAGTTATGGGTGGGTATCTTTTGGCAACTCTTTTGGGGAGTCGAGCTGGAACTGGCACCTTTTCGTCAATCTTTAACGATTGCTCGTCTGCCTTGGAATTGGCTGGCTTCTCCATTTGATCGGGTCTGGTACAGGTTGTGAGAATGTACATCTAACATGCGTGTTTCCGTATTTATAGTTAGAGATGGGTAGGTTTAAAATTCAAGAAGACTCTTGTCCAATCAGAGGCCGCCATTTGCATCTGTCATGCTCGTTCTTGTCCGTTAGATGTATGCTCGGCTGTCCAATCAGAAGTCGCCGTTTCAGAAAGTTCCATCTTTTTGTTCTAGTCCTCGTCGGGCAAGGCTGGATATTGTTCGGGCAGCATTTCCTGAAACAGTTGTTTGCGCATTCTAATCGCATTTTCCAGGGCCTCGGTGGGTGGTAAACCCATATCCTCTTCCAAGTGACGCTTAGTCTTCATGATGGACCTGTGCGTGGGGTCCCCTTTCATTTCAAGCGGTAGTAAGGTATACTGTTCATAGATCGCCATGGCTGTTTTCCTGATGCGGGGCCGCATTTCGGTGTACGCCTGTTGTAAGTTATCCTGTCCCGCGTCCTCGATCGCTTCAGCGTGAGTATTGATAGCTGCTGTCACAATACGATCCCAGAAGGTCGGTTCTGCCTCACTTTCCTGGGATGTAGGCTGACTGTCAGGTCAAGCTCCCTGTATCAGTAGATAGACTGTCAGCAATCTCGGTTTCGGTATCAGTCGATACACTCTCAGTCGCTTCCTCAGTGGGTTCCTCGGAGTCTGGATGGAAAGTCTTCCGGTGTCGCATCATATCGTAATGTCTGGTGAACGTGCGATCGCACTCAAAGCAAGCATAAGCCATGTCGACGGTTGAACGTCGACTGAGCGTGTTTTAGCAATACACTTCATTTTATAGACGCCCGTTAACGCTTAGCTTAACGCTTCAGCGCCTTCGAGAATGCAGGGAAAGGAGATAGAAGGCCTCCTCGACATTGGGATGAATCACCATCGGCTCTTCAATTCGGAACGGCGGATCGACCTCCATAGGTTCTTCCATTCGAGGATGTAGGGAAGGGAGATGGAAGGGCTCCTAGACACTGGGATCAGTCACCATCGGCTCTTCAATTCGGGGCGGCGGATCGACCTCCATGGGTTCTTCCATTCGAGGATGCATTCCCATGGGAACTGAAATATCCGGTCTGGAGAGTGGCGAGCGTGATCCGTGTATGACACTATGGTGACGTCTCAATTGACTGGGATGCTTAAAGACTATATCACACTCTGCACATGTGTGAGTGGGTACTTCGTGGCATGCACGTGTCTGACAACGTAAACTGTCCAGGCGATGAAAGGGCTTCCAGCAAGTCGTACACGTGAACATTGTTGTAGAGTGTCTGCTGAATGAAACGTCGACTGTGCGTGTTTTGTGAATACACTTGCTTTTATAACGCCAGTCAACGCCTAGCTTAACGCTTCAACGCCCTGGTGAACTAGCTCACAAGCTCTCATTTTTCTAGACACCAATACATCGAAATGCGGTGACGCCCGCCAACGTCCGTCTCAACGCCTTAACGTCCGTCTCCATACCTGTCTCAACGCGTTATGCCATGTCCATCATCATTGGACGTTGATGTTGGAGATTGAAGAAGATAATTTCCCGTCTCCAGCTGGGTCTCCATAAAGGTTTGAAATGCCTCATGCAGGGTCAGCAGATTCTGGGCACGGGTAGTTGTGTTGGTATCCTCATTGGGTATTATCTGTTTCTTATGCAGCAGAAGACATACGCGTGTCACCCATTGGATGTCATCTATGAGCGTGATAAGATGACAACGCATGCGTTGGTGCTGAACGGTGGATTCACCTTGCGCTGTATCAATAATAGTATCGACATTGGCTTGACGTAACGCTTCGGCTAGAATATCCTCGTTGTCGGGTTCAAACAAGTTGGACTCTGCGGTGCTCATGGTGAAATGAGGGGACTGGTGCCGTGTGGTCTGTTTATAGTGAGACGCTTTTGGTCTTAATGATGCGTTCGAACTAATGTTTCTTTTTTGCTATTGCTGTGACATACGCCTCTTTCCAGTTCATGCCCGAGGTTTTCAACATCGACGCTGTTCTTTCGATTTCCATATGGACCAGGTCCTTGTCCAACAATTTCATATGGGTCAAGTGGTCGCCATACTGCTGACGTAAAGCCCGTCGTAGTCTGGGTGCCAAAGTATTATGGGCTAACATTGCGGCTTCCTCTTTCGAATAGTCTTTGCGGTGAAACTTGTTTCCTGTGGCCTCCAACATCTCCCCCAGCTCGGCGTCCATTCTTTCTGTGAACAAATCCTTCCATAGCCTCGAGTTCACATTATGTTCATTCCCTTGTACGGGTACGGGTTGGTCTTTCACGGTTGGGTGGTATTCGGGGACTAATGGTATGAAGAGGACCTGTTGTACGGGAGCGGTTTGCTGCTCTTCCAGGAGTGGACTCGGTGGATGGTGTAGAGGCTGCGGTGATGCCTCGCCGGGTAACATGTGGGTCGTCAGCCGACGATCTTCCGGGGTATGGGCTTTTAGATCTACGAACAGGTAGCCGTACGGACGGCTTGTCGCTCCTTGAAACGCCTGCATGAAATGGTCGATGTTCTGAGGATAAATTCGACTACCAAACACACGGATTTGTGCTCTGTCGATGGGGTTGGAGAATAACACAAAGTATTGGCAGTTCAAGGCAATATCTCTGGACGCCTTCCCTTGAGGAAAGAGATTCTGAGTCAAATAGATGACGGACAGATTGCGATGATGGGACCCTTTGGTGAATAGGTCGGCGATTTTCGAATTGTCCTTGGCCGCACTCATCAGATCATCGAGCACTACCGCGTTGGTCTGCTCGGAATCGAAGTAATAGGGTTCGTCTATGTCGTGAGGAATTCCTGGGACAAAGCTCACATTCTGTAATCGCGTAGTTTCGTAGGCGGGCTGCCACTGGCTATAACACCAAACAACACGTGTCGGAGCTGAGGTTGCCACACCTTCCTCTAGAAACTTCATCACCCAGGACGTCTTTCCACACCCCGTAGGGCCGCTCACCGTCATCGTATAGGGATGTCCTACGCCACTTGGTGGACCTATAGCGGGACTTGGTGGTGTCTGAGCATATTGTCGCGACGAGAGAGTGTCTTTTGACAGAACGGACATGTACTCGACATGGTACCCGGTCAAAGGATGGATACAGACTGAGGCTAACGGTGTACAAACGACCTTATATGACCACTCACTCACTCACTCACCGTCGTTAGTGCGTCCATGCGTTAAGACGGGCGTTGGGGACGCCTCACGGGCGTTTTGCACGCCTCACGGGCGTTTTGCACGCCTCACTCACTCACTCACTCACTCACTCACTCACGCACTCACTCACTCACACGCGCGCATACACTCACACTCACAGGTAACTCTACCAGGTAGTTGGATGTAAAAATAGGCCGTTATCTACTCCAAATGCACTCCATCGCACCTCCGAAACTCCGGCTTTCGCTACTACTCTCACTGATGACGTCACCAGTGACATCACAGGTGACGTGGACATCCCTTCAAGTCGTGGTCTACACCCCGAGAGCTACAAAATAACACTTCCCTAGACACGTTCGGGCCAATAGTGATCCATATCGGCCTCAAAATGTCTATTTCCATACTACCGCCTGCCTGCGCATGCGCAGAATGACGATATTCCTAACACCCATCCACCCAGGCGGATACGCCCTCACGTATGCATCACATTGATACCTCACTCGACTCAATCAGACCATTAGTGGCCCACCTAGACCCCAAAACGTTCCTTTCAATGCATTTTTCCCACAATTCCCTGTCTGCGCATGCGCAGAATGTTGAACACGAACGACACACTAGCCCAGGCGGATGCCCCCTCACGTATCCGTCACATTGATACCTCATACGACTCCATAGGACCACTAGTGGCCCACCCAGACCCCCAAAACATCTATTTCCATACCCTTTTCCCACAATTCCCTGTCTGCGCATGCGCAGAGTGTTGACAACCACCGAGACACTAGTCCAGGCGGATGCGCCCTCACATAGGCTTCACATTGATACCTCATACAACTCCATCGGCCCATTAGGGGCTCCCCTAGATCCCAAAACGTATATTTCCATACACTTTGTCTACTGCGCATGCGCAGAATGACGTCAGTTCCACGTCACACCCATCTCCACGGATGCTCCTTCACGAATGCTTCACATGATACCTCATACAACTCCATCGGACCACTAGTGGCCCACCTAGACCCCAAAATGTCTAGCGGGACCCATACAGGGTCCAGTTTTCGACACTAGATGACCACATCCCGACAAAATGGCCAGTTTTCGACACCGGACGTGCCGCCATCTTGGGGTGCATTCCACACCTAAATGATGTGCGGTTAAAATAGACATGGGTTCGGGTCTTCGGCCTCAAATATATGTAAAATCTTTAACAAAACCCCTGTGAAAGTATATATTTTCTGAATGGGCACACCCATGCCATTATTCCAGGAGACAAGTGAGCTATTCAAATTGAAAAGGAAAGACGTGCAATCCTCCTTAAACCTTCTTCAACTTTTCTGAAAACTCCATAAAATGTACGAAAATGTGCCAAATTCGACCCACCATCCAGAGAAAACAAACGAAATGATTTTTTTGTTAGACTTGTGAAAGTTTCTCCGTCCAACGGGCATTTTAAAAAGCGAAAAAAATCAGGGGGTCGACCTACTCGTTTTTTGTAAAATTTTATCGCCATAAAGGAATCATCATTTTCGTTCCCCGAAAAAGGGAGGATTTTGTCCTGCCTGATATTCAATTCCGGAAACCATTAACTCTGTAGTGGCGCGTAGATGCGATAAGCAAGCAATTGTTATATCCTCGTTTGAAGAAATGGTTACGTCCAGCAGGGTGATACTACAGATATCAGCCAGTAGAAAGGGAAGAAGAATTACCATGCTGTCAAAAACAGGCGACCTTCCTTATTATGAAATTAGGGAGGGGCCATTTGTGAGAAACCGTGGCCTAGTGTGGAGTGCACCCTTGAACCAGAAGACAGACGCCGCCATCTTGGATATGCCCCATAATGCACCGGGTTAACATACTCGCTTCTGATTGGCTGAGGGCAGCGCGCCACTCAACCGGAAGTGAGCGCGCCACAAATGGGAGGCAATTTAGCCTTTTCCTACTACTGATACTATCTGAAAATCTGGCACGTGGGAATACAAACATTTATTTTTAATTTTTAGGACGATTTACTACAGGTATTTTCTAATGTTAATTTTATGGGAGAACGTTACAGGCGGAAAGCGCCAGCTGTAACGCAAGCCTGTTAGGGCAATACCTAATGGTATTTTTGCGATCATACCGTACTTAATTTGTGTTATCAGTCGGACCCGCTCGTTGCTTAGGGTCATTAAATTATAATATATATACCGAGGTATAAGATAATATATATCGTGGTATAAATTAATTTATACATAGGTATAAAATAGAGTCTTCTGACCACTTTGGTCTGGCATAGGGACATATCCCAAATCGCCCAGGCCTGGTAGCGTTAAGGTCAAACCCAACAATAATAATAAGTATGTCAGGGGCGTCACTAGGATTTTTAAAGGGGGGTGCGAATGTTTTCAATTTCCAAGGGCGGATCTAGCGAAAGTTCATGGTGGGAGGGAGTCCACTATCACAGCCCAATAGGCGAGGCTCCAGGGGCCGCCTAGGCCCCGGAAGCTCCGGGATCCTAGATCGCCGGAGATGCGTTCTAAGCGTTTTCCCGGATATAAATCTGAACATAATGTATGCAGATTTGTGGTTCTATTTTCACGTTTGTTTCACATTTATAAGCACACATCGATGTTGAAAAAATTATCACCTCATGCCTTAATCCATTTGACTTTCTAGTTATATTTAATACATACAAAACGTTAACCTTTACGTCAATGAACATTAGAAACCAATACGCGTACCGATATGATTGATTTTCACAAAGCTAATATAAGCGAATTCTGTCAGACCAATAGGCGAGGGTCCAAGAGCCGCCTAGGCCCCGGAAGCTCAGGGGTCCTAGGTTGCCGGAGATGCCTTCTACGCGTTTCCCGGAAATAAATCTGAACATAATGTATTCAGATTTAAGGTTCTATTTTCACTTTTGCTTCACATAAGCACGCATCGATATTGAGAAAATATCACACCGTATGCCGGACTTCGTTTGACTTTCTGGTTTAACATACAAAACAGGCCTAAAACAAACTACGTCACCTGGTGCGCTCGCGGCGAAAATGTTTGATTTTAGATGCATACTAAAACCCCCACTTAAATACTACGCTCACAATCCACAATAGATGATGGTATGTTTACTACACTTATACTCTAAATACATAATTCACATTCGTTTATTTCATATGTATATCAATTTAAGACGCTATTTCTACATGAAATCCTAGGGTTCGCTGATCCCTCAAAGAGTTTTTTTTGCTGGTTTCATCATTCCAGGAATGCACGCCAACTATTTCTAGGGATCCGGGGCATGCCCTCACTGGAAAATTTTAAAATGTTTATCCTCGATTTCCTGCATTTTAGCGTATTTTAGTGCAAACAGAGGTTTGATATCTTACATTATTTTCGTATTTCCACTCTTCGGGCAAAAAGGGGGGTGCGTTCGCACCACACGCACCATGGGTAGCGACACCCTTGTATGTGGTTTCTTCTTCAGCTTTAGTCAGCACCTGTAGGGGGTCGTACTAAAAACTGCGCGGAACTGCGCGTAACTGCGCGGAACTGCGCGGAGCTTAATTTCAACTGCGCGTGGATTATTTGATGGAGTTTTCTTTATTTGCTGACGAGCAGAATATTGATATTAATGAAACAGACAACAAAATCCGCAAAATGTAGACTATATGTCGCTTGAAACGAGAGAGAACGAAATTCAAATGCGCGGAGATTATGTTTCACTGCCCGGAGATTCGCTTCGCTGGAATGGAATCGTTAATATTAGAGCACATTATCCTACCTTATTCGTACTCCACTCAGATTCGAAACGCTCGAACTAAGTCTGATGTGTATGAATTGTATCTGTCCGAACGTAAATTGAGTATAAATTTAACTGCGCGGAAATCGAGCCCGTAAACAAATTTGGCGTAAACTTCAACTGCGCGGAAATCCATGGCAGCTTCACCCCACACAGATTCTTCTACATTGAACTAATTCTGATATGTATGAATTTCAAAAGGCTTTGCGTGTGTGAATTTCATCTGTCCGAACGTGAACTTGGTATAAATTTCAACTGCGCGGAAATCGAGCCCGTAAGCAAATTCGGCGCAGTTAAAATAGATATTAGTACACAATTTTCACTTACGGACAGTTGAAAATCTCCGGGAAGTGAAAATTGATTTCCGCGCAGTTTAAATTTATATCCAGTTCAAATTCATACATAACCTTATTTCAAGCGAACTGAATCTCCGGCAGTCAAACTTGATGTTAGACTCGTTCGAATATGTACCAACTGTGGAAATGCGAATCCCCATAACAAATCTTTCTTCGCGGAATCTCAACTGCGCGGAAAATAAGTAACTGTGCGGAAAATAAGTTTTTCTGTCCAGAGATTCGCAAGAATCGAGTAATTGACCACCCATCATTCGTTATCGTGACTTGCATGGGGTCATCATGATACAGGGGGTGTCATCAACTTTCAACAGACCAGATCTGTCGTTGAACCCCGTATAAAGAAATAATAATAGAAAAAGAACTGGCTAGCGGTGTTAATCAGGTTTCATACAAAACAAGTCAATGTGCTTTGATTAGTTGTTTCAAGATAACAGTAGATCTAACTGAGCGGAGCCTGTTCCAACTGCGCGGAAAATAAGTTTTACTCTCGCTCTTTGTCATTCGCCCCCCTCTGAACAGAGTGGACAGTTCAAATAAAAGGTAAGTGGAAGTTTGTATTACACTAAGTAGTGCATATTCGAGCATGATGATTCCAGGTGAAATGATAACGAATATGAAATTCGAATTCGGCGCAGTTCAAATTCATACGGGCTCGATTTCCGCGCAGTTGAAATTTATACCAAGGATTTCCGCGCAGTTGAACTTTACGCCAAATTTGCTTACGGGCTCGATTTCCGCGCAGTTAAAATTTATACCAAGTTCACGTTCGGACAGATGAAATTCACACACGCAAGCCTTTTGAAATTCATACATATCAGAATTAGTTCAATCCAGAAGAATCTGCGTGGGGTGAAGCTGCCATGGATTTCCGCACAGTTAAACTTTATACGGGCTCGATTTCCGCGCAGTTGAAGCCTTTTGAAATTCATACATATCAGACTTAGTTCAATCCAGAAGAATCTGCGTGGGGTGAAGCTGCCATGGATTTCCGCGCAGTTAAACTTTATACGGGCTCGATTTACGCGCAGTTGAAATTTATACCAAGTTCACGTTCGGACAGATGAAATTCATACACGCAAGCCTTTAGAAATTCATACACATCAGACTTAGTTCAATCAAGAAGAATCTCTGTGGGGTGAAGCTGCCATGGATTTACGCGCAGTTGAAGTTTACGCCAAATTTGCTTACGGGCTCGATTTCCGCGCAGTTGAAATTTATACCAAGTTCACGTTCGGACAGATGAAATTCACACACGCAAAGCCTTTTGAAATTCATACATATCAGAATTAGTTCAATGCAGAAGAATCTGTGTGGGGTGAAGCTGCCATGGATTTCCGCGCAGTTGAAGTTTACGCCAAATTTGTTTACGGGCTCGATTTCCGCGCAGTTAAATTTATACTCAATTTACGTTCGGACAGATACAATTCATACACATCAGACTTAGTTCGAGCGTTTCGAATCTGAGTGGAGTACGAATAAGGTAGGATAATGTGCTCTAATATTAACGATTCCATTCCAGCGAAGCGAATCCCCGGGCAGTGAAACATAATTTCCGCGCATTTGAATTTCGTTCTCTCTCGTTTCAAGCGACATATAGTCTACATTTTGCGGAGTTTGTTGTCTGTTTCATTAATATCAATATTCTGCTCGTCAGCAAATAAAGAAAAATCCATCAGATAATCCACGCGCAGTTGAAATTAAGCTCCGCGCAGTTACGCGCAGTTCCGCGCAGTTACGCGCAGTTTTTAGTACGACCGCCTGTGGGTGTTCTGGGTGTGAAGAAACATACAAATTTTGTCTTTAAAATGCACCAAACAACTAGACTTCACATTGTCCCCATTTATTAAAATTGTCCCTATTAGACCTATGTGGAAATCATTACACTGAAACTTACTGACTTAACTGAGATCCAGATGTAATCTTTGTAGATTGCGTTACAGGTACAGGAAAGGTACACTTAATTAAGCCCAATAAATAATGGGGACTCGGAGTTTTCTGTCAGACTGCAATGGTTAGGAGAATTATTTTCTCATGAGACCTATATAGCATAGTATACAAGTATATCAGCCAAAGCTTCCTTTTTTGATATGATGATATATGAAATTGAATGGAGATACATCACCTCTAATATATCCTACTGAGAAAAACGTGTAAGAATTGATGGTTTCTGTTCTGCTAAAGGGAAATTTTCAAGCAGTTTACAGCACCAAGATTTGGAGTTGTTTGGTTTGTCCTTAATATCGGCGATTCAAAATCATGTGATCCTATTCGTCGAACAAGATGGCGGACGACGAAGGCGTCACTTACGAATATGCATCACCGAAATCAAGCAAGCTTTGCGATGCCCGTTTTTACAATATCATCATTCTTGGAATGTCATTCATGTTGGTGTTTACAGCTTTTCAAACGTCATCAATGGCAGAGGTAAATCATGACGACAAAATGCCAAACATCGCTGTCCAAAATCGTGTGTCGAAAAATGGGGTTTCTCTGACCATGGGCTGAGAGAGTGTTGTTGTTGTTAATCTTGTAAAGCATTGTAGTGAACTTTCATTTACGCACTCAAAACAAGACAAAGTATTATAAAGATACAAATCCGCCACTTAATCCTTGACTGTAATGAGCGACACTTTGTTTTAAAGTTATGAATAAAAAATAATACAAATTATAATTTAATAATTTTCGTTTTTAGATAAACGCCTATGGTATGGACTGATCCCCACGAAACATGGCCATCATTATTGACAGTGTGAAGGCAAAATATCAGTTTCAAGAAAATTACTCATTTTAAAGGATAGATTTAGAAGAAAAAAAATTATGGAACAATTGCTGTGTCTATTATCTACATGTACATGTGTGTGTAGTATTGACAATTGCAGAACTGACCTCAAATTTACAATCCAAATCCAAGAAACTGATATAACAGGTATTAGAGAGGACCATTCTGTTGTCACTGAGAAAAATCCATCCCCATTTATGGCTATGAAGCTTGGAAAACTTTCAAGGTCTGAATATTTCAGCTGTCTGAAGTTTTGTAGACCCTCCATTTTCAGAGCTGCCAAGTTGGACTGATTAAATATCTTGAGTCTATGCGAGCGCAAAGCGCGAGCGTTCGCCCTAGGTGTGGGGTCTGGGGCCCACCCTAGCGGGCCCCAGCCGCTAGAGCTCTACAGATGCTCAGAAATGCATCTGGGGCATTTTGAGGCAATAAAATGACATCAGAGATTAACACACTTTCATGAAAAAAAGCAGACAAATTTCTGAATTACAACAATTTTAATGAGAAAATTAGTTGGCAAGACTATGAGTAGTCGCCCTTGGCTACAATTACGCGCCACAACTACTATTATTCGCCCGAAGATACGGACCACAGTACACGGATTCTGGGACAAACTGCGAGCTAAGAGCTAAAAATGTTTCATCGGACACTTCGCATCTATGTTTTATCGTAAATAAAATCATAATTTGCCCAATGTCTGATTTTGAGAGAATAAACTCTGTTTTACCGTGAGATTTGCAAGCGCCACCATGAGACTGGGAGGCCTCTCTAAATATCTGGAGACTCACGGCCAATCCGTGAGACTTGGCAGGTCTGCATTTTGAACCCAATTGGTATGGTAGAAATAAGCACATCAATGATTAGAACAAAACATACAGGACCTAGCATTTAAAATCACACTCAACATTTTAACACCATGAACATGTGAGATCATTGATGAGCTTGCTGTAGAAAAATTCAAGAATCAATAGAATACACTAGCAAAAGAAATGAATGGTGTATTGTTGACCACACAGAAAATGGAACAAAAGAATCATCAATCCGAAGTTCCACCAGTTTTGCATATATCCATTGCGATAGACTCATTGGGCTAAATGGCTGGACACTTAGGAATGTGCAGTGGTTCACAAACACACATGTATACAGCAGCCAATGGACCTGAAGTCTGAAGATGTATTGTATCTCTTTGTATACATTGAGCATTCATTCATCTGCATGACAGGTGATCACTTATCCAGAATTCTACGGTAACAGGTAGCATCGTTTATGTAACATGAAACTAATTAAATTGTCAACGCTCACAGTACACGTTGTCGCACAGCTTGAAGTCCTATATGTAACCCGATACACCAAATTAAAGCTTGATCTTCCGACTGTGCCAGTCCAGGGACCTCACGCTAGCAATTAAGTTCGTGTCATGTTACATGAGGGAGGTGACAGGCTAATTGAACGTGTTGAATGTTTAATGGATTTAGAATATCAAAATTGTTGATAATGTCATTTGACGGAATGATGCCTACAAAATTCTCACACATTCAGCTTTGATATTTAGTTATCCTTTTAATCTGTATCATTTGTTTGTTTAATTTTTGTTTTCTTTTTTTTTTAGACTGGGCCCAGGTGTATAGGCTATCTAATGAAACTATAATTTATTGTACTTCTTTTTATACGCCTGCCAAAAGGCGGACGTATTATGTGATGGCGGTTTCCGTCCGTCTGTCTGTCTGTCCGTCTGTCTGTCCGTCCCCCGTGTCCGGTCTATATCTGGGACAGCTATATCTACAGTTCCAGTTTTTGGTGAGTGGATACCCTACGGGGAGACGATGTGTCGCGTACTAAAATGAAGGTCGAGGTCAGAGGTCAAAGGTCACGGGCCTAAAAAACAGAAAATCATTGAAGTGTTCGTGTCCGGTCTATATATGTGAATATTTTCTATCCACAGTTGCAATTTTTTGTGAGTGGATACGCTAGGTGGAGACGATGTGTCGCATACCAAAATTGAGGTCAAGGTCAGAGGTCAAAGGTCACTGTTGCCTAAAATCAGGAAATCATTGATCATTGACTGTTTTTAATCTACAGATCTAATTTGTGGTGAGTGGATGACCTGGGGGGGGGGACGATGTGTTGCATATCAAATGTAGGTCGAGGTCAGAGGTCAAAGGTCAGTGTGACTGAAAAGTCAGGAAATAATCAAAAATTGCTAAAATTTTTGTGAGTGTATTCAATAGGGGGAAATGAAGTGTTGCATACTAAAAAATAGGTCAAGGTCGAAGGTCAAAGGTCACTGTGACCCCAAAATTAGGGAATTATTTAAAAAAAAAAAAAATTGTGTCTGTAGATACATTAGGGGAACACGATGTGTCACCTACCAAAATGTAGGTCAAAGATCAAGGTCACTGTGACCCCAAAGTCGTGAAATTGTTAAAAATCATGATTTTTTTGTGTCCATTGAGAAATCACGGGGAGACGGTTTGTCATGTACCAAAATTTAGGTCATGGTCAATAGTCAAGGTCACTGTGACTCCAGAATCAAGAAATCTTTGAAAATTACTTTTTTTTTCTGCCAGTAGATACATTAGAGGGACATACCAAAATGTGGGTCAAAGGTCAAGGTCACTGTGACCCCAAAATCAAGAAATCATTAAAAGTCACATTTTCATATGCCTGTCGAAGACGAGGTCGTGTAATGCAATGTTGCGTTCTGTCAATTCATCCATTAACATTTGTTGTCCATGTGATATCTCTAGTTTCAAGGTATGGATTGGTACCAAACTTTGAGTATACCTTACTCGCATGGCAAAGAGGAGCCATACGTGTTCAGATCAATTTGGGGGCCCTCGGTGGCCGAGTGGTCTAAGGCGCTTCGCTGGTGACCGCTAGCCTCACACCGCTGAACCGACACGGGTTCGAGCCCAGCTGGTCCATGTGTGAAAGATTGTCAGTTACTTGCCGAAGGGCGGTGGTTCTCTCCGGGTACTCCGGCCTCCTTCACCAACCAAACTGACTGTCACCATATGAGTGAAACAAACTTGAGTGTGACATTAAGCCAAATTCCCTCCCTCAGATCAATTTGTCAAAGGTCAAGGTCACACTCCCCAAAACTGAATCAAGTTTAGCTGACTATATGTGTTAGGTTGGAATATTCAGAGTTCTCTCCCCTACATGTATATGGTATTTGTCCTGTGGAGTTGAATCACATGTTTGAAACAGCTGAATTTAGTTAAACTGTTGTGAAATAGAAACCATACATTTACTAATTTAACGGGGACTGCGGTCCTTTATGAACTTATTCCTGTTTATTAACTCAAGAACAAAGGTTTACTTCATCACTTTCTTCTTCCTTCATGAAAAATTCTCTCGTCCGAAAGGAATCCATTTGCAGGAAAACTACTATTTTCTTGTGTTTGACTATTGTCGATTTCAGTGTGGGATATGTGAGCTCTTGGCTCTTGCTTCCAGGTCAACTAGTTACCAAGAGTTAAGCTCATTCTATAATGTGATATGTTACATTCTCAGAAGCACAAAATTATAGACCTTTCTCTGGATTGCTAGCTACCATTTGGAATCAAGGCTATTAAACAACCTTAAATTTGGACCAATGTAATTCCAGATATACGGGCGTATCTTGAAGCCCCTTGGGTCTTGTTCATATTGCCATCATTAGACGAGGTCATAAGGTCATATTATGTGATAGTGTAGCTCTCGTCCAGTAAACATATTAACTTTTGGTCATTTCCACATAAACATTGCACGGGTGACAAATTTTCACTTTCCATCAGCATACTTAATTGTGATTTTTATTTAAGCTATATTAATCAAAGTTTCAAGAAAGTAGGTTTTTTGTCATCTGCAACTGTCAGGTTTTTAAAAATCTGCACTCGAATATGGATAAAATTCTAAAACATTTTTTCCTAAAATGTATACCAAATTCATGATTTTCCTCCAGACATAGAAACTTAACTCAACAAAATGTTTCTTTGTTTTTTAAATACACCATCATGTCTTAGTTCCACAGTGAATACCATTTTACAATTAAAGTAATTATTTCCAAAATAATTGAAAAAATTTACTGCGTGGTGTAGGTGTCCCGTCTGTCACAAAAAACGGATGATTTTTTAGGTTTTTCTTTGAGTACAATAAATTTTAAGAAAGAAAAAAGCCAGTAACATTATTATTTATCTACTGTAACACCTTCTCAACCAGATGCAATCAATTATTTCATTCTTGGTCAAATACGCTGATAAAAATTTCAACTCCACATCTGTCCCGTCTGTCACAAAACGCTTCAAAAATCAGCCATAGATTATTGAGTTTTGCGTTCATATGGCCCCAAACCAAACAATGTTTAGTAATCTAGATGCAGTGAACATTCCGATGAATGCACAAACCTATATGCCTTGAAAAATTAAGTTTGCAATACAAAATACATACAAATGTGTAAATACATTAAATTGTGACAGACGGGACACTGAACTGATAACAGTGGATTTTGTGAAAATATGACCTAAAACCAAACAATGTGAAGTAAACTAGTGCCCAATGAACATCTTAATTGTAGCATTGATCTACATGATTAAAAAAAGTCTGGAAACAGGAAGATAATTTATAGGGCATGAGATAATGTCCCGTCTGTCACGATAAGTTGTCCCGTCTGTCACATAACTAAGTGGCAAAAATCCATAATTAATCTTCTTCATAGAAAAACTGTTAACCCTAACTCTGATCACTCGATTAGTCCACTAACATTTGATATACATTAAAAGTTGATTTTCATTTGAGAAGGAGATAGAAATCTATCTTGTCTATTCCTTTTTCAAATGTGTGGTCTCTGCTTGTTGCGTCTGTCACATTTGTCAATTCCAGTTGAAAAGAAAATATTAATAATAATTATTTCAATGTTTCTGTCTTAAGTTAAAGTACAACTAGTTCACTAACCACTGATAAGTTTTTGCTTAGATTTTTATTAAATTTAAGTTTGGTAGAGAGTTGTGCTAACATCACAGGGTGGCTATCTTTTGTCCCGTTTGTCACGCTGGAAATGACCTTTTGTTGTATGTGTGATATCTCTAGTTCTTATAGGTACCAAACTTGGGACATAAGTTAACCATGGGGCAAGGGAGAACCTAGTCATTTTGAGGTCAAATGGTTGTAGGTCACAGTCACTACAGTATAATTCTTGCCGTACTCCATAATGTTGATTGTGATGACACTTGAGGCATGGTATACCTCAAACTCCTGCAGGCAGACAAGGAACCTATTGATTGTACTGTCTGTTCATTTGACTCTTAACTTGTATTGCCTGTTTGATGTCTTCAGTTCCTGGGTATGAATTGGAGCCAAACTTTGATTATACCTTATTCACCGGGAAAAAAGAAACCCTATTCAATTTGAAATAAGAAAAATCCAAGATCAACTGGCTCAATGAAGGAAATCATCAGATAACCCATTGGATGGTAGATCATCGCAGAGAAGAAGCGTGTATTAATTTTGAGGTCAAAAAGATCATGCAAAGGTTAAGGTCACTGCAGTAACAACAAGAGCCCAAGGGGCTTCAATATACGCCCGTATATCTGGAATTATATTGGTCCAAATTTCAAGGTTGTTTAATAGCCTTGATTCCTATTGGTAGCTAGCAATCCAGAGAAAGGTCTACAATTTTGTGCTTCTGAGAATGTAACATATATCACATCTAAAATTGAATGATAAACTAAAATGAGCTTAACTCTTGGAAACTAGTTGACCTTGGAGCAAGAACCGAGAGCTCACATATCCCACACTGAAATTGACAATAGTCAAACACAAGAAAATAGTAGTTTTCCTGCAAATGCATTTCTTTCAGACGAGAGAATTTTTTATGAAGGAAGAAGAAAGGGATGAAGTAAACCACATTCTTGAGTTGATAAACAGGTATGAAGTTCAAAAAGGACCCCTCTCCCCGTTAAATTAGTAAAAGTGTGGTTTTTATTTCACAACAGTAGCTGTTTCAAACACGGGAGACTCCACAGGACAAATGCCATATACATGTTGGGGAGAGAACTCGGAATATTCCATCTAACACATATAATCAGCTAAACATGATTCAGTTTTGGGGGAATGTGACCTTGACCTTTGATAAATTGATGTATGGCTCCTCTTCGCCATGCGAGTAAGGTATTTGATACCATTCCATACCATGAAACTAGAGATATCGTATGGACAACAAATGTTAATGGATGGATGGACAGAACGCAACATCGCATTACATGACCTCATCTTTGATTGGCATTTGAAAAAATGTGACTTACTGATATCTGATTTTGGAGTCACAGTGACCTTGACATTTGACCTTGACCTAAATTTTGGTACACGACACATCTTCCTGTCAATATATCAATGGACACAAAAAAAATCATGATTTTTATGAATTTCATGATTTTGGGGGTCACAGTGACCTTGACATTCGGCCTTGACCTACATTTTCATACGTGGCACATCATGTCCCCCTAATGTATCTAGACAAAAAAAAGTACTTTTCAAAGATTTCTCGATTCTGGAGTCACAGTGACCTGGACCTAATTTTGGTACATGACAAACCCCGTAATTTCTCAATGGACACAGACAATCATAATTTTTAACAATTTCCTGGTTTTGGGGTCACAGTGTCCTTTGACCTTGACCTAGTTTTTGGTATGCGAACTTCATTTCAGTATGCGAACTTTATTTCCCCCTATTAAATCCACTCACCAAAAATTAGTAGTTTTTAATGATTTCCTGAGTTTTAAGTCACACTGGCCTTTGATCTTGATTCTGGTGTGACAGTGATCTTGACTATTGACCTGGATCTAAATTTTGGTACATGACAAAATGGCTACCCATATTTTCTCAATGGACTCAAGAAATCATGATTTTCAATAATTTCATGATTTTAGGTCACAGTGACCTTGACCTTTGACCTTGACCTACATTTTGATATGTGACATATCGTGTCCCCTAATGTATCTACTGACACAAAGAAATGTTATTTTTAATAATTTCCTAATTTTTGGGTCACAGTGACCTTCGACCTTTTCATCTATATTTTGGTATAGGACACTTCATATTGAATCCACTCACAAAAAATTATAAATTTTTAATGATTTCCTGATTTTTCGGTCACACTGACCTTTGACCTCTGACCTCGACCTACATTTGGTATGCAACACATCGTTCCCCCCTAGGGCATCCACTCACCAAAAATTAGAACTGTAGATAGAAAACTGTCAATGATCAGTGATTTCCTGATTTTAGGCAACAGTGACCTTTGACCTCTGACCTCGACCTCATTTATGGTACGCGACACATCAGTCTCCACCTAGCGTATCCGCTCACAAAAAATTGCAACTGTGGATAGAAAACGATCACAGATATAGACCGGACACGAACACTTCGGTGATTTCCTGTTTTTTAGGCCAGTGACCTTTGACCTGTGACCTTGACCTTCATTTTGGTACGCGACACATCGTCTCCCCATAGGGTATCCAGTCACCAAAAATTAGAACTGTAGATAGAAAACTGTCCCAGATATAGACCGGACACGGGGGACGGACAGACGGACGGAAACCGCCATCACATAATACGTCCGCCTTTTGGCGGGCGTATAAAAACTGAAAGTCGGATTGCAGATATTAGATCTGGCCCCCACCCAAATGCTGGAGTAATATTGTATATGGTAATACCTCTGATAATTCAATCTACCTATCGTAATTTCATCACACCCAAATTTGGGGGAAAAATTCAGTCGGCCGTTCTAATAAATTGGGTCACCCTCTAAAATCATGGAAATAATGAAGAAATAATGGATTATATGCATGATTTTTAACCATTTCGTGAACTTCCTGTTCTAACAAATTTGATCACCCTCATATTTCATGATGGAAAATTTCACTTCCATTGATTGAATTATTAGAGGGATTAATGTATTGAAAGCTAGCCCACATGTACATGTAATCTTGCTTGCTTTAGCCTTAGTGGTATGGACTTTTGTACAATGGGGTCCTTTCCCTTCGAATGTTATAATAGTCCTACTAGCACACCTATAGGATCACGGATACGCAAATATCACATTGCTATTGACTGTTTGCAAATGTTTAACAGTTTCTTACAATCCTTTCATGATGATTAAATTGTTATTTTTGCAGGAAAGTATCTTGAAGAATGCCCAGAAGAATTCCACGTTTACTGGCGATGGATACACCAGGTACGTGTAAATCATGTTTTACTTAATTTTCAGCAAATTAATATCCCTTGACCATGGCAACAGCCACAAACCGTTATTACTATTTCTAAATTAATGTGATGCTAATTGTTATAAAAAGGGCTTCGCTGGAAGATGAATGTTCCAGTTTCAAGGTCAGGGGTTGAAATGTTTAAAAATTTTTTACCTGTGTCAAGTGACAGACCTGCAAGAAAGAATTCTACCCGTCTTCTCCCAACAGTAGGCTGAATGCACTAATGATATGAAATAATGTTGCTTTTGTGTTTTGTAATGTTGCATAAATATAAAAAAAAGTCTTCCATTACAGGGAGTCCTGATTAGTTTAATTTGGGTCTGATGAATAATGCATTAATTAATCTAAATTGGCAGTTTCCTGCATTCAGTTTGAAGGTTTTACTGTTTATTTCGACCCCTGAAGGCACGAACATTAATGAATACTATGATTTACATGGAATATCTATCACCACTCTAAATCAGAGCTCTTTAAGAATAAAATTAAAAGTGTGACTAACGTCACAGGACCTACGAAGTAGAGTAGGCATTAGGACTCGAACGCGAACTCCACCCTTGGAAATCCCCACCCCCAGTTGAAATCCTGCCTATATTAAGATGGGCACCGCCCAAGTCAGAATCGCCAGTGATTTTCATCAAAAATCACCAGGAATTTTCATCAAAAGTAGGTCAGCTCAGAACTTGTTGGTAACAGTCTTCTAATGCGCCTTCATTTTAACTAAAAGAAATAGATTGAATAATAAAGGTTCAGTAGATTTCAAGCTTTACGTGTGAAAATACATTCTTTAATGGTTTTCAGTGCCCTTGTCCAGGATCAAAACAACGTTTTGAATCACATTATTTTCCCAACAATACAACATATTTTTATATATAGTACTATAGTAGAAAGGTTGCATTTATGTAGTTTACGGTAGTTCAACTCAAGACCAACACCTTCTCTGCACAAGATAATAATGATTCTATGTCATTCTCCTGAGCATAACCGGTACAAAGACGAATAAATAGCGTCTCTACATCACGTTGTTATCTAGATATATGAGACAACACATTTTGGGTATCGGCAATCTGATGAATGTACTATTCCGGTTTTCTTGTTTCACCTTATATTCTATGGCGGTTGATCGGTGATTTTCTTCATTGATAAACGTTAAACCACCTCAGCTTCGTTGTGTGAATCGGAATTGCATTGCTGTGACACACCAACACACTCAGTGGCAGTGATTCTGTCTCCCCTAATCAAGGAATCAAAATGGATCAAGATTTGAAATGACAAGAAAAATTTAGACATATTTTGTTTACACATGTAATTTTTTGTTTAAATTATATCCAAGTGTGATATATAGGCCTAGTCAATATTCAAGAGGTACAAAAAAACTCAAGTTATCATATTTCCACATCATGATCAAACTTACTTTATCTCGTTAAATTCTACCAAAAGAAGACCCTTTAAACATGCCGTCATGGCTTTGTTTCGCCCTCAGTAAACTGTTATCATTGTCGCTCACACAGACTAATCTGAAGGATGATACCACATCTTTCCTTCTTCTGCTGGGTTATTGCACCACGCTGACTTAATTGGTTGATGTAGGATATTTCACCATCAGTGAGTAATCTGACCTGAATTTGAAACCTGCTGTGGTCAGTGATGAAATGTTTGGATGTGAAATAGGATACACGTTAAAGGCCACAGTTTACATGTATCTATAACAATATATTGAATTGTGTGTATTAAGGCTGGCATAGCGGTGTAGATAAATGCACTAACAAATGATGGAAAATTAGCATTTCCTATTTCATACATGGCGAATTGTCCCAGATGCACGTTAAGATTAACCTCAGTAATAGGGCCATGTGGCATACAGTGGTATTTTTAGCAGCAGTGGGTAATTTGACCTGAATTTGAAGCCTGATGTGGTCAATGATGAAATGTTTGGATGATACACGTTAAAGGCTACAGTTTACATATATCTATAACAATATACTGAAGTGTTAATTATAAATCTAATTTTAATCAGAATTATTTCAGATCAGAACTTGCTGGTAACAATGCCCTAATGCACGTTCATGCCAAAAATCAAGGTTCTAATGTCAACGGTTCTCCTTATTTTGCCGACGAAAGGATTCGGATGGACTGACTCACTCATTACCGGACAATTTGCGATCTGTAGCCTACTTCGTAGGAAAAAAAAAAAAATAAATAAAAAAGGTTTTTCACCTCATCACTTCTTTTGACAGTCTAACTTTTCGGCTAGATTCATGACTGTATGGTACAGTATGAGTGACCACGGTCAGTATTACTATGATTTACCATTACTCAGTGTGACAAATAATGATTTTCAACCCTCGGTCTCTACATGCTCTACAAGAGAGTACGTAGGCCTAAATAATCCTCTACAGCAGGCATTTGTAATCTCATTAAAAATTTGTTATCGTGGCAAACAAATAATTGATGAGAGAACTCCAGCATGACCATTAGAAAATCAAATCATCGTCTTACCATACATGTAGTAGTGAATTGTGCCAGCTTTGCAGGCCAGGAGAGCGAATAATTTTTCAAAAAACATTTCTCGGGCTGGTAGACCCATCACTTCTGACTCCACATGCCATCATTGCAGTTCGTTATTACAGTAACCCCTCGATAGTCGCCCTCGATTTTGGGGATAATAATTTTAATAATCCTCTACAATCAATGAAACAATGAAGAATTAATGAATTGTAAGCAGGATTTTGAACAATTTTGTCGTCTCCCTGTTCTGATAAATATGATCACCCCCTAATTTTATAGTAGAAAAGTTCACTTCCTGTGATTGAATTATTAGAGGCATTACCGTATAATACATGTGACTGTCAAAAGTCTGTATACTAGTCTTTATTTTAGTCTTCACTTCATTCCAGCTTGGCTATCATCTATTCGGTATTCTCGCTCTCAAACTGGGCAGCTCCCTCAGTGGTCAGTGTGGTGGGGCCCAAGGTCAGCATGATTGTTGGCGCTGTTATGTATTTGTGAGTATTAATTATTGTATTAATATATACTCATAATTTTAT
The DNA here is from genome assembly GCA_036873755.1 of Hanleya hanleyi. Lineage (NCBI taxonomy): Eukaryota > Metazoa > Mollusca > Polyplacophora > Lepidopleurida > Hanleyidae > Hanleya > Hanleya hanleyi. Next base: position 53,426 of record JAVTVY010010734.1, read on the forward strand.
TACAAAAAACATTAGCCTGTTACAGGCTAATTATTATTTTCACAAGGTGATTTTGCACTGTGCATCAAAGAGAAAATTTTGATAAATTAATAATTTAATGAAGTTGATCACTAAAAATTTTGACTGTTTAAAAAATTCACATATAGGGCTTACTAGATGTGTTGAGCTTCAGATGATGAGCTTCACAAAAACACAAAGAAATTGGGGGGTCATCATGTCATGGTCGAAGTAAAAAAAATTAAATTGAAACCCCCCATTACCACGCCTGTTTGGCATGTCTGGAAACAGTGAGCAATTGTAGCAGATGTTCTAGTCATCATTTCCATTATAATGCCAACAACATCACACAGCTAAAATGTTATGCCTTTGTTGATGTCATCATACATATCTATTTCTTCTAATTTTTCAAACAGCATTTTTAGACTTACAAGCAGAAAAAAAAACTTTTATCAACTGAGGCCCAAATACTGTCGCATAGATATGTTATTTATCCCAAGAACTGAATATACGGCTAGTGAAATTTGTAGAAAGTTAGCAGAATTTCTCTCTGCAGATGCCTGAAGTTAGCTTTTGGCGTCTGAATAATTAGAATAGGGTAATTGTTGTGCAATGTATATCACAATAGGACGTCCAACATAGATATTATACAACGTAATCAGACTCAACATCACAGGTCAGAGGTTACAGATTTCAATACGTTTTTCACCACATCGATTTTATTGTGTTAAAAAGTCAAATTTGATGTCATTTCTCTTAGAAAAATATATTCACTTGTTCGTTATACAGCTTCTCTCTATTTTGTCATACAAAGTGTAAAGGGGGTATTTGGTTATACCTTTAACTGTTTGTTCCTGTTGTAGAACTATTCACAGTTGTAATTAAGTTGCAATATATAATGAGTGTTCATATAGGAATGGAGTAATATGCGAAGAAAAACTGGAGGCGGGTAGGGATATTAATGTTTCATGGCATTCATATCAGTGCATGCCTTGTATAATTATTTTCGCTTTCATTGCAGGTTGTTCATTTTACAGTTCCTCAAGCCGATGACCTGGGCTCTGTACACTGGTTCTGTTTTGGTGGGATTTGGTGCTGCCAGTAAGCCTTTCAATTTGTTGCACAAGAAAACATTACAACATTGAAAGTTTTGCCACCAAGGTTTAAATGATATTGTAATATGTATGTGGGCCTCCCACAAAAATAGGAGGTAGCAGACCAGTAGACTTGAAAGCGAACATGCAGTACCCCTCTGATGGTCGTATTATCATCACTTTCTAAATGACAAAAAAATATCTTCCTAAGACATTGACTGTTCAAGAAAAATTATTTTGGCAAAACTTTAAGACAGAATTATGTAAAAACGAAAAAAAAAAAAAAAAAATGTGTAGATTAAAAATGTATATATATATTCGCTATCTGTTTTACCCCTCGGCCATTTTGGCCTCGGGGTATTGTCGTTGCCATGTACGTCCGTCCGTTCGTCCGTACGTCCGTCCGTTAACGCATTTTAGGCAAAACCGCTTGAGATACAACCACCAAATTTTCAACACTTATTTATCTAGTGCTAAGTCAGACGCCTATTGGAAGTGGCTTCCCTCGGCCCATATTTTACAGAGTTCTGCCCCTTTACAGATTTATTAATTTCTATTTCTGTCCTATATGCCTGAATGTAACCAACTATATCTGCAGAACTGTGTTCGGTATAGTTACTATATTTGGAAACTTATTTATATTGTTGTATTCTACAAGCCAACAAAGGATAACTCGCCTCGGCTTATGGAGTTATGCCCCTTTCGGATGTAATAATCTCCAATTTTGTTATCTGTAGCTGAATGTACAAGTTCAATCTGCAGATCCATGTTCGGTACAGCTTATTCGTCTCGGTTCTTATTTTACAGAGTGCTAAGTCAGACGCCTATCAAAAGTGGCTCCCCTCGACCCATATTTTACAGAGTTATGCCCCTTTACAGATATATAATTTTCTATTTCTGTCCTATATGCCTGAATGTACTACCCGTATATCTTGATCATCCCACATAGAACTATCTCTTCCCCAATTCACACTACACATGGGTCACAATCACTTGGGGAAAGCCGAGGGGTTTTGATTAGATCAATCTCATGTTTTCTTTCTTGCCATTGGCAATAAAAAGTGCTGATTCAAAACTAAAAATATAATGCAGCAGTGTCTGTGAAACTAGAAATTCAGTTTATTCAGTCTTAATATATTTAATTCATTTTTCTGTGAGTTAAATGTAAATTTATCAAATTTATCATGTACTGGGGTGTGTGGGACTGAAATTTTGAATTTTTTTTGGATTGTCCCATCCAAACCATACACTTTGAGATGATAAGCTACAACTTTTCTGACACAGCATTTGATTATTGTGATGTGTAAAGCAATAGCTCTAACTATATGATATTCATGTACTATTTTGTTTCGATTCACAGTTTTATGGACAGGACAGGGTAATTTTCTGACAATCAACTCCGATACAGAAACAGTTGCCAGGAACAGTGGAGTTTTCTGGGCTTTGTTACAATGCAGGTGAAGTCTATAATAGTATTACCTGATACACCACGATATCATATCTATTATGAATGAACTGCATGAGCAGAACTCCTGTGAACTGAGAACTGTTCCAGAAAAATGAGGGGGGAGGGAGATGCCATATGTACATGTGAGTGAAGGTGAAAGGCTTTCTACCCCAGACCCCACGCCATCCTCCTGTCCCAGACTCCACCCAGTCCTTCTATCCCAAAATCCACCCATCGTCTATCCTAGACCCCAACCTCCTGTCCTAAACGCCAGCCCATTCTCCTATCCCAGACCCCAAACTTGATCCCAGACGGTGACCCCACCTGATCCTCCTATCCCAGACCCCAAACTCGATCCCAGACCCCACCTGATCCACCTATCCCAGACCCCATCCTCCTATCCCAGACCCCAAACTCGATCCCAGGACCCACCACATCCCCCTATCCCAGACCCTATCCTTGATCCCAAACCCCACCCCAACCTCCTATCCCAGACCCCTCCCTATCCTCCTATCCCAGACCCTATCCTTGATAAACCCCACCCCAACCTCCTATCCCAGACCCCTCCCTATCCTCCTATCCCAGACCCCCCCATCCCAGACCCCAAACTCGATCTCAGGACCCACCACATCCCCCTATCCCAGATCCTATCCTTGATCCCAAACCCCACCCCAACCTCCTATCCCAGACCCCTCCCTATCCTCCTATGGATCCCAGACACTTCCCTATCCTCCTATCCCAGACCTCAACCTC
>JAVTVY010010735.1:0-50056 GCA_036873755.1 Hanleya hanleyi
TGATGTCTTGGGGGGTACGGCACCCAAGGAATCCTTGAAACGGCGGGCCAAAGAAGCGGGAGGCGTCTTGGTGGCCAAAGCACAACGCACCGTTGGGAATAAAAGAGCTGCCCCACCGAGACCACGCACCAGTCGACGACCGATCCAGCGACGACGCACATCGAAGAAGACAAAGGATATCTTTTCTTAAAACATGTCCTTAATCCACGCCGAGTCCTGCCCCTCCACCAACAGTGAATTTGATTTGTGGAGCGTGCCGCCCACACAAACCAGTGTCGAACAAGGATTATGGGTGGAGCATCTCCCGCTCTCCAGCATCAACGAAACCGGGCCCATCGAGTTCACCATCAGTAATGCGGATACGGCCTATGTGGATTTAGCCCATACCTACTTGTATGTGAAAGCCAAGGTGGTCAATGGAGCTGGCACCAGAATCGCTGACCAAGCAACGGTGGGCCCGACGAATCTCTGGCTGCACTCGATGTTTCAGCAGGTGGATATTTTCTCAGCGACAAACTCATCAGTGACTCCACCAACACGTACCCCTATCGAGCCTACATCGAGACACTGTTGTCGTATGGCCGAGAGGCTAAAAAATCTCAGCTGACAACCGCTTTATTCTACAGGGACACGGCCGAGCACATGGACACGGCGGACAATGGGGGATATAACAAACGGAAGGCTTTCACTGCGAACAGTGCCTCGGTGAATATGATGGGTCGACTGCATGCAGACATGTTCATGCAAGACCGGTACCTCTTGAACAAGATCCCCATCAAAATCCGACTGATACGGGCGCCTCCGACCTTCGCCTTGATGGCCACTAACGTGAAGGGGCATGCAGCGGACTATAAGATTGTCATCCAAGACGCAGTGCTGTATAATGTCCGAAAAGTGAAACCGAATCCAGCCGTTCAGTTGGGACACATGAAAGCCTTGGAAACAAAACCAGCCCAGTACCCTATCCGACGTGTACAAACCAAAGTGTTCTCTGTGCCTGCTGGAAATATGGGCGCCAACAAAGAAAACCTGTTCCTGGGGGAACTACCCAAGCGATTGATCCTGGCCTGTGTGTAAAATACCAGTTTCAGCGGAGCCTACCCAGAGAATCCGTTTGACTTTCAACATTTCGGCATCAATTTTGTGGCCCTGCATGTGGATGGACAACAGGTGCCAGCCACGGCCTTAACACCGAACTTTGGGCGGGGGAATTTCATTCGAGCCTATCAGAGCCTGTTTACAGCCACCGGTCAAATCAACCAGGACGAAGGGAATATGATCAGTCGGGAGGACTACGCGAACAGATACACGTTGTTCTGTTTCGATCTGACCCCCACCTTAGAGAACGACCATCAGCTGGCCCTCGCCAAGCAAGGCAATTTACCGTTGGAAATCCACTTTGCACGAGCCCTCCGGAGCACCGTCAATGTGATCTGCTACGCCGAGTTTGACAACATCATTCAAGTGGACAAGGCGCGCAACGTCATGTGTGACTTCTCCACCTAACATGGATACAGACCAGATAACCACCGTGCTGGAGAATGACCCAGAAACACGTAGGGTCTTTCAAGGGGTGTTCGCCCGAGATGTGTTTCCATTAGACCGTATGTATCCGGCTGCTTACGTTCTCAACACGGATCCGATGGATCGGCCCGGTGAACACTGGGTGGCCGTGTACTTGACAGAACAGCAGGGGGAATACTTTGACCCGTACGGTCTGCCACCCCTCCATCCCGATTTAACAGACTTCATGGATCAAGGCACAGAGACGTGGTGTTGGGACAGTCAAACGTTGCAAAGCCTGACCAGTGGCGTGTGCGGACAATATTGCTTGTTTTACCTGTACCATCGATGCCGGGGAAGACCCTTATCTACCATCGTACAGATGTTTGACGAGTACCCCCAGGCCGAGGACCGCGATGTACTCGTCTATGACTGGGCCGCCCATCATCTCAATGTACAAGCCCCGTTCTGGGCTTGAATTATTTCAATGTACATACGCCCGCTGTTCTGGGCTTCAGTTAATGACAAGCCCCTTGTTCTGGGCTTCAGTTAATGACAAGCCCCTTGTTCTGGGCTTCAGTTAATGACAAGCCCCTTGTTCTGGGCTTGAGTTTTCACGTGGTTGTTCTCACGTTGTTGTTGTTCAATGAATAAAAAAATGAGATCTCACCAAAAACCCCTGTCTTGTGTGTTTTATTCCTGATGCATTAATGCCCAATGCGGAGATTCAGTCAAACTGAAATCAGTGGTGTAGGATGGGACCAAAATGTAACCCATCAAGTTTAGAATGCAAGAGCACTATAGTAAAAAATAGAGAGCCAATGAAATCAGCCTACAGACCAAGTACGTGTTTTTGGTCTATGTTTGGAGCGGGCATTTCATTGAGGTACGTGTATACGGTGAGTGAAAAGACTCGTCCAACACGTATAGATTATGTTGATGACTATAAGTTCTAGGTAACCCATCAAGGTTAGAATGCAAGAGCACTAAAGTAAAAATAGAGAGCCAATGAAATCAGCCTACAGACCAAGTACGTGTCTTTGGTCTAGGTTTGGAGCGGGTATTTCATTGAGGTACGTGTATACGGTGAGTGAAAAGACTCGTCCAACACGTATAGATTATGTTGATGACTATAAGTTCTAGGTAACCCATCAAGGTTATAATGCAAGAGCACTATAGTAAAAATAGAGAGCCAATGAAATCAGCCTACAGACCAAGTACGTGTTTTTGGTCTAGGTTTGGAGCAGGCATTTCATTGAGGTACGTGTATACGGTGAGTGAAGAGACTCGTCCAACACGTATAGATTATGTTGATGACTATAAGTTCTAGGTAACCCATCAAGGTTAGAATGCAAGAGCACTATAGTAAAAATAGAGAGCCAATGAAATCAGCCTACAGACCGAGTACGTGTCTTTGGTCTAGGTTTGGAGCGGGCATTTCATTGAGGTACGTGTATACGGTGAGTGAAGAGACTCGTCCAACACGTATAGATTATGTTGATGACTATAAGTTCTAGGTAACCCATCAAGGTTAGAATGCAAGAGCACTATAGTAAAAAATAGAGAGCCAATGAAATCAGCCTACAGACCAAGTACGTGTCTTTGGTCTAGGTTTGGAGCGGGCATTTCATTGAGGTACGTGTGTATACGGTGAGTGAAAAGACTCGTCCAACACGTATAGATTATGACTATAAGTTCTATGAGCATAATGCATGAAAGTGGCTTTGAACACCGTATTAGCCAATCAGTGGCCTAGAATGGAGCCAAAGGTAACCCATCCATGTCCAGAAAAACATTACCCGGGTATACAAGAACCCATATGTAGGCGCGGACGTCAGCGAAAGCACACCGTGAGTACCCCAATTCGATTGGCTGACTGTTCGACCGCTGATTGGTTCTTTTTCTCGACCGCTGATTGGCTCTTTTTCTCGACCGCTGATTGGTCCAAATGGAACTGCCCATCTTTCCCAGGTTCATCTAGAATCCCCCTTTTTTTGTGCTCAAGCTCTGACTATAGCGATGCCGCAACATTGTCTCATTGGACATTGGACCGTCTGACCTGGAGGTGACCCTTTGACCTTTTGACCCGCGTCCGCGCGCGCGCGCGCGCACTGCCGGGGATGACGCGGGATGACGCGCGCGCGCGCTGCGGGGCGCTGGGGCGGGAAAACACCCCGGCGGTTGAACATTGGAACTCTTGTGGGTTTGGAGGATGAACATACGGACGTCTAAGGGAAAAAATTGGAACTCTTCTATGTTTGGAGGTAGTTTTAGTGAAAACCCGGAAGTGACGTGACAACCCACGTGACCTGCGTATATACTCCTGTAAAATAGAGCCGATTTTATTTCTTTGGAAGGGACAAGGTCAATAGGACTTGCGCTTTTTATACTACTAAACTGTGAAGTAGATTACATCTTACATAGGCCTTAAGGCCGTGATATGCATATGAAGTATTCTGGGGCATGGTCAGTACTTTCCAATTTTCCCTTCGTCTACTACTCGCCGATTTTTTTGATTTTTTTTTATTATTTATTTATTTATTTATTTATTTATTTCCTAGAGAGCTTTAAAATAAGACCTCACTCTACCCAATCGGGCCACTAGTGCTCCACCTAGACTCCAACATGTCCACCCCGTATGGATTTATACATACTAATATCCCAGTATATGAGTGTATATGGGTCTATATGGATCTATATACAAGCCTACCCGGTACTTTCATAGTTTTTTCCATCGTATTCTACATGATCAACCTCATAGCTCATAGTAAAAGCCATAAAAAAAAACCGACCACCCCTATACCCCATACAGGCCAAATATAGCGGGACATCATCTTCGCCTGGGAATTGGTCTAGTCCGAGTTGTCTCCCTTGCATGAAAGCGTATAGATGGCGCTGTGGTTTGAACGGCGTTATTATCCGGGCAAATTGACCTTGAGCAGCCATTTTTGTTAGCGTTTGTTACATATAACAGACCTGTACGGAATATTTCCACTTTAAATCGTTCATACCCAACAAAATTATATCAAACTAATTCATGCATTCATATCTAAGTCATTCATATACCGCGGGAGACCACATGAAGGTGCCCCGATGCCGCTCAGCATACGTTCGATGAACGTTCGTAATTTTTCTTTTGCTGGTGCAAACTGGACGATGTAAATGCTCGACACTGGGGTGGCACTCGATCATAGACTGGTTATAATAACATGCTACAACACTTAAATTCAGATCTCATCAACCAGAACGTGTTATGTGCTGGCAGTTCATGACAATATCGTAAGATATGTATGCTTGCTAACCTTAGTTGGATTCGTCATGAAATCATTTGGAAATAAGTAATTCGAGCACTTTTTTTGTGACATAGCAAAACGAAGATGACAGCCGTTTCCCTTTTCGCTGCGATGGTTTACACGAAAAACCGGCTCAGTTATAAAAATCCATATCTCCGTAAATATGAAATGTCCCAACTTTTTACGTCAAGACAATATTCTTTTATATGTGTACTTCCTATTTCCCGCAGGAATTTATGAAATATCAATTCTTTCCGCAATAAACTTACAATTTACTGGCAATGGTAACGAAATTCTTCGTCTCAATTTGAGCTTCCTGTACGGCGGCGGAACGTGTGCCACTGCGTTGAAGCAGGCGAAAACCATTTAAAAATAAAGTGTCCAATCTGCAGGGAGCATGTGGGTGGAATAAAAAGAATCTACCGCTCATAAAACAAGTGTCGTAACACTTTCAAAGGCCCTTTTCAGGGCCACCCATCTTTCCGGAAGTGGAAACTTCTATCAAAAAGCACAAAAAATTAACATCAACTCCCATCATCCTCTCCCCAAAGAAAAAAAATTTTTAAATTTTTTTTACAATTTTTTTGAAATTATTGAAAAAAATGGGGGGGAGGGAGGGGAGGGGGGCGGGTTGCTGGAAGAGCCAAAACAAAATTATTTTTTTTTTATTTTAAAAAAAAGGAAAAAAAGATTCATGGAGCCAAAAAAGTCTAACTCGGGGAGACTGCAGGGGAGGCAATATATTGTCTAATTAGCACTTTGATAATCTCATCTAAATTGCATAGATTCGCACTTCACGGAGAGTTAATATATTGTCTATTTAGCGTAGATTCGCAAATGTGTTTACCTAGTCGAGATGGCGGAGAAGACAATATATTGTCTAATTAGCACTTTGATAATCTCATCTAAATTGCATAGATTCGCGCTTCATGGAGAGTTAATATATTGTCTATTTAGCGTAGATTCGCAAATCTGTTTTACCTCTACGAAACTGCAGGGGAGGCAATATATTGTCTAATTAGCACTTTGATAATCTCATCTAAATTGCATAGATTCGCACTTCAGGGAAAGTTAATATATTGTCTATTTAGCGTAGATTCGCAAATATGTTTAACTTGGGCGAAATTTCAGAGAAGACAATATATTGTCTAATTAGCACTTTGATAATCGCATCTAAATTGCATAGATTCGCACTTCACGGAGAGTTAATATATTGTCAATTTAGCGTAGATTCGCAAATGTGCTTACCTCGTCGAGATGGCAGAGAAGACAATATATTGTCTAATTAGCACTTTGATAATCTCATCTAAATTGCATAGATTCGCACGTCAGGGAGAGTTAATATATTGTCTATTTAGCATAGATTCGCAAATCTGTTTTACCTCGGGGAGACTGCAGGGGAGGCAATATATTGTCTAATTAGCACTTTGATAACCTCATCTAAATTGCATAGATTCGCACTTCACGGAGAGTTAATATATTGTCTATTTAGCGTAGATTCGCAAATGTGTTTACCTAGTCGAGATGGCGGAGAAGACAATATATTGTCTAATTAGCACTTTGATAATCTCATCTAAATTGCATAGATTCACGCTTCATGGAGAGTTAATATATTGTCTATTTAGCGTAGATTCGCAAATCTGTTTTACCTCGACGAAACTGCAGGGGAGGCAATATATTGTCTAATTAGCACTTTGATAATCTCATCTAAATTGCATAGATTCGCACGTCAGGGAGAGTTAATATATTGTCTATTTAGCGTAGATTCGCAAATGTGTTTAACTTCGGCGAAATTTCAGAGAAGACAATATATTGTCTAATTAGCACTTTGATAATCTGATCTAAATTACATAGATTCACACTTCACAGAGAGTTAATATATTGTCAATTTAGCGTAGATTCGCAAATGTGCTTACCTCGTCAAGATGGCAGAGAAGAGTGAGTGAGTGAGTGGGTGAATAGGGTTTATTGTCACATCAGGGAGAGTTAATATATTGTCAATTTAGCGTAGATTCGCAAATGTGTTTACCTCGTGGAGATGGCAGAGAAGACAATATATTGTCTAATTAGCACTTTGATAATCTCATCTAAATTGCATAGATTCGCACTTCAGGGAGAGTTAATATATTGTCAATTTAGCGTAGATTCGCAAATGTGCTTACCTCGTCGAGATTGCAGAGAAGACAATATATTGTCTAATTAGCACTTTGATAATCTCATCTAAATTGCATAGATTCGCACTTCACGGAAAGTTAATATATTGTCTATTTAGTGTAGATTCGCAAATGTGTTTACCTCGGGGAGACTGCAGGGGAGGCAATATATTGTCTAATTAGCACTTTGATAATCTCATCTAAATTGCATAGATTCGCACTTCACGGAAAGTAATATATTGTCTATTTAGCGTAGATTCGCAAATGTGTTTACCTAGTCGAGATGGCAGAGAAGACAATATATTGTCTAATTAGCACTTTGATAATCTCATCTAAATTGCCTAGATTCGCACTGCATGGTAAGGTAATATATCGTCTATTTAGCGTAGATTCGCAGATCGATTTGTCATTCACTTTATTGTCACATCAGGGAGAGTTAATATATTGTCAGTTTAGCGTAGATTCGCAAATGTGTTTACCTCGTCGAGATGGCAGAGAACACAATATATTGTCTAATTAGCACTTTGATAATCTCATCTAAATTGCATAGATTCGCACTTCACGGAAAGTTAATATATTGTCTATTTAACGTAGACTCGCAAATGTGTTTATCTAGTCGAAATGGCTGAGAAGACAATATATTGTCTAATTAGCACTTTGATAATCTCATCTAAATTGCATAGATTCGCATTCCACGGAGAGTTAATATATTGTTTATTTAGCGTAGATTCGCAGTTGCGTTTTTCTGCACAGTGCCAACAGAGGGTGTTTCGACGACTTTTAGGTTACAAACTCAGAATTGGGAAATGATATCGGGAGAATGATTTCAGGGAAATTACTTTTTTCAAGTTAGCGTAGATTCACAAAACGATTTGATCTCGGCAACTGGTTTCTATGCATGAGAGACAATATATTGTGTAAATAGCATTTTATGTAATTATCATCTAGATTGCATAGATTCGCGCTTCCTGGAAAGTTAATATATCGTGTAATTAGCTTAGATTCCCACTCTGATCTTGTTCTCGCCGATTCCTGGGAGAATTATTATCTTCATTTCAGGGTAGATTCGCACCTCATGGCATGGTAAGTTAATATATTGTCTATTTCACGTAGATTCGCAAATACATTTTATTCATACACATTTTTTGTTGAATGGTAAGCAATATATTGTGTAATTAGGGTATTGATAATGTGATGTAAATCGCAAATATCCGCAATTAAAGAAGACTTAATATACTTTCTATTTAACATATATTCACAAAGTGGTTTAACCCTGTCAATCATGCTTCATTCTCTATTGTTGAACCCAGAAATGATATGTTGTTAATATAACAATAATATTATCTATGCGGCAGTAAATCTTTAACAAGTAAATTGAATGTGGATATCCCCTGTTTGTTGAACCTAGAAATGCCATATTGTTCCAATCACTATAAAACCATTAAGTGAACAATTCTCGTGAGAACCAACTGGCATTTGACGCAAGGGATTGCGTTCAAATGATAAAAGTTCGACAATAATTTGATGATATTCCGTGCAGATTTTAGCAACTATCTCCCTAAAAAATAACTATATAGTCATCTGTGAGTGCATCCAAGGGGTGGTTTTTAAATTTGCAGTTCTATCGCGAGAGGCGGTGCATGGCCTCTCGGACTTACAGAAATGGTAATGGCAATGTCGCTCATGATAATGCTTCACCTTTGATTGTTGAACCTAGAAACGGTATATTGTTACCATAACAACAATACTAAGAAAGGGCGTTAATCACGAAAGCTAAAAACCTGGACTCTCTCTGGTATATTGTTGAACCATAATCTTTGCTCCATGCTACATCTAATGCTACATTGTTATCTTCGCAATGAATATGTCATGTCATAAGTACATGTAATTTGGATCACCTTCTTCCACAAAAATGATATTAGATACCTGAGCATTGCGTTAGCGTAGATTCGCAAAACGATTTGATCTCGGCAACTGGTTTCTATGCATGAGAGACAATATATTGTGTAAATAGCATTTTATGTAATTATCATCTAAATTGCATAGATTCGCGCTTCCTGGAAAGTTAATATATCGTTTAATTAGCGTAGATTCCCAACCTGATCTTGTTCTCGCCGATTCCTGGGAGAATTATTATCTTCATTTTAGCGTAGATTCGCACCTCATGGCATGGTAAGTTAATATATTGTCTATTTCACGTAGATTCGCAAATACATTTTATTCATACACATTTTTTGTTGAATGGTAAGCAATATATTGTGTAATTAGGGTATTGATAATGTGATGTAAATTGCAAATATCCGCAATTAAAGAAGACTTAATATACTTTCTATTTAACATATATTCACAAAGCGGTTTAACCCTGTCAATCATGCTTCATTCTCTATTGTTGAACCCAGAAATGATAAGTTGTTAATATAACAATAATATTATCTATGCGGCAGTAAATATTTAACAAGTAAATTGAATGTGGATATCCCTTGTTTGTTGAACCTAGAAATGCCATATTGTTCCAATCACTATAAAACCATTAAGTGAACAATTCTCGTGAGAACCAACTGGCATTTGACGCTAGGGATTGCGTTCAAATGATAAAAGGTCGACAATAATTTGATGATATTCCGTGCAGATTTTAGCAACTATCTCCCTAAAAAAATAACTATATAGTCATCTATTATGTCAGAGTGACCTCTGTGCAACCCTTACCATTATGAAACAACAGCTCTCCCCTTTCCAATTTTCAACAGATTCCTTTGTCTATGTGCTGAGAATTCTGTAAATATTCTCTATCAAGAGCAATGGCCAGGGTATGTTTACCCTTTATCATTCTCCCAGAACCACTTATCTGTAAATATGATTACACTAGCTATATTCTTGCAGGGATCAAAGGTTTGCTAAATTTTATGGTCGGCAACCCAGGCCAGTTAAGAGCTTAATCCGCATATGGAGAGAGAATCAAAGAGATAAGAGTAAACTGGTTGAAGGCCTGTTACATCATTTTTATCTCTAAACATCCTGCTTACTACATGCATCCATGATTAGAATGTACACAGTAAGGTATAACATTTCTTCTGCAGTAGCCGGTAGGCATATTAACATGATCATTTTATATACATTGCAATCTAGGTAAACCAAGATGGAAAATCAGGGGAATTCCGTGATATTATATCTGAGTTCACTGAGATTGTATACATTCTTACTTTGAAAAGAAATGACTGCATATATGAATGCATTTGTAGATCAGTATCACTGATTTATAATGTACGGGGTACGGACAAATTCCCCCCCGGAAAAACACAGTTTCTTTTGATTTCTGATCAAATCTAACACATGGAGCTTTGTGAGACAATCTTAATTAATGCCCTTCTTTGATGACAGAACCATCATCATAAATGTGCTACATGCATATACAGTGTATTTGTCCTTTGTCGTTAACGACTATTCGTTATTGAAATAAAATAAAGATGCATTATTATATATATTCTCGTACTGTCTTACTGTCCACTGGCTTCTCTAGCAGAGAGGGGAATTTATCGGGGGGGGGGGAGGGGGAATTTTTCCGGGGGGGAATTTGTCCTACACTCACTTTTATTTAAGTCTGGGCGACGTGGAAATGTGGGAAATTTAAATTCAGTTGCCACAGTGCTATTTAGACAATATATTGTGAAGCCGGCGTGTGAATCTGCGAATCTACGCTAAATAGACAATATATTAAGTATCCAGGAGGTGCGAATCGATGCAATTTAGATGCGATTATCAAAGTGCTAATTAGACAATATATTGTTTCTTTCTGGGGAACAAGAGCTCCAAGTCCCAGCTTCGCACATATGTATATAGTCTACATTTAATGCAAATCATTCGTGTATTTCGAAAGGAAAAACGCCGACATTCTCAGTATGAGGAAACTGAGAAGAATGGAATGTGCTCGCGTCAAGCTATCTCGCGATGACAGATTAAGGAAAGAGATATTCAGCGTTTGACGTCATGTTACATTGTACGTCACAGGTTATGTTGACTTTGGTCCATGGAAGATGAGCGTTATCCGCTTTAATAAGTATCGGCGACCCCAGTGGGGTATAACTTGTCATTGACGTCACGGACAAGTCGAACGATATTCTCGCTCCCCGAACCAGTCGGTGTACCTCGTGTGAGGGAGGATAGTTGAATCGATGCAGGGGGCATATTGCGGTGGGTGGATTTGTTCGGGGGGAAACAGAATATATTGTATAATTAGCATCTCGTTCTAAATAGCAAAGCATCCTAGAAAATATCTGCAAATTAGCAGCTTTGCTAATTAGATTCTAAATAGATGCGAGAGAATATAAACCAATCGCGCACCTTAATGCTTCTAGAGCTGTCCGACCAGATCTCCGCCTTCTACTACTACTACCACTAATTTGAATTTGGATGGCGTGTTCAAACCTAATAAGATTAGGTTTATGTACGCCAGAACTTAACTTTGAGTTTGCTCTTTACAAAAACAAATGGACTAAATAAATAAATCTAAGGAAAAATAAGTTAATCATGCAAACATCGTGCTATAGATGTAGTACATGGAATAAGTTATGGAGGGTTATTTGTTAAATAGGACAGTATAGAAACGGAAAGGAGTGCGGAAAGCTACCATTTCAAGAAAACACCAAGAGGTTAATAAGTCATGCTGAAAATTGGACATGCTTAGATATCCATGCAAGAGTTAAAGATATTGTATAACTTAAGTTAAGAACAGCCATGCATGGAAAACTCAAGCATTTTCAATATGACAACAGCTATAATGTAAATCTCCCAACGACCCCGAAAATAAATAAATAAATAGATAAATAAATAAATAAAATACAATAAAAGGAAATTAAAAGGGCCAATGAACTGTGCGCATTATTAACGCAGACATAACCATATGTGTGTAATAAAAATTGAACTTTGGTATGATATCTCTACTCTGGTGGCGTAAGGATGATACTGTAAAAAGTATTTCATATAAAATACTGGAACATTTTTAAAGAGTCTGTCAAAATAACAACTCTTGATGGCTTGGACTCGCCTACCAGCGTAAAGCCATAAGATTTGCTTTGAGCTCAGTAGTGAAAACAGATATATGGTCTGATAATCTAACTCTGGTATCCAACTCTGCCACTACCTGCCGACGAGGAATAGAGATATTTAAAACTTAACATAAGTGTGAGTATTTCAACATTATTTAGGCTATGTAACCTAAAATCTATTTGATTTGACAATAAATTCTGTCAGAGCTTTGAACACTCGCACACGGTTTTGCCTAGGGTTTAAAACTGAAGTTAAATCAAACGTATTCATACCAGTTGATGTAAGTTTTAACAGCATTTGTCGTCTGACAACCGTAAAACGGGTACAGAAAAATAAAAAATGCTGGATATCTTCCGGGACACCGCATGTGTCACAATGTCCTGTAGGGTGTATACGGAGTCTGTGCAAGTAAGTGTTCTACATCTAAACCCCGTATATTTATAGTCATGTGACCTAAACATGTGAACAGTCACGTGATCAAACAAGTTGAATAACATTGCAATAAACTATATCACAGAAGAATGTTATATATCATACAATTTCGACAGTAATAATGTAAAAGCGGAAATGAACAATTAACAGACATGCACAAAAATATGAGTTCGCGACATTACTCACGGCTCCATTTTTTACTTGTCCGCAAGTCGCGCTCGGCCACAACATCTTATAGTAACGATTAAAAGTTATTTTACAAACAGTTATTCACAGTTCTTTTGTTCAAGCGACCTCAAACGAGTCACTCATATTCTTCCCATTCGGTAATGTCTGTGCGCGTGTGCCGGCGCACTATGGAAAGCCATCAGTGTCATAACCTCTGGTTTTCCACACGTGGTAATTCGATTTTCCACGCGTAGAAATTCTATTATCCACGCGTGGAAAATACAGCCAACGGTTTGACTTGTAATTACCACGTGTGGATATTTCGACCAATTACTCAACTTGGAAATACCACACGTGAAAATTATTTACCACGTGTGGAAAATATCCACCAATGATAGAACTGGGAATACCACGTGTGGAAATTATTTACCACACGTCGTATTTATCACCCAATCATTGAATTCGGAAATACGACGCGT
Organism: Hanleya hanleyi; assembly: GCA_036873755.1. Taxonomy (NCBI): domain Eukaryota; kingdom Metazoa; phylum Mollusca; class Polyplacophora; order Lepidopleurida; family Hanleyidae; genus Hanleya; species Hanleya hanleyi. The sequence continues at coordinate 13,072 of JAVTVY010010735.1, forward strand.
CGTAAATAATTTCGACACGTGGTATTCCCATTTATCCACGCGTCGAAATTTTATTTTGCCCAGCCAATGAATAAGAGCTTAACGAAGAAAGGTGATCCCTTCAGAATGTCGAAAATCGACAGTTTGCGGGGTTCAAGTATCAGTTCTCCGAATGTGTTCGTCTAGCTGGAACAGACAATCTGCAACAGCACACTGTCAATTTCATAAAATACAGGTACGTGTAGCGAACTTTAATAAGTTTTTTGTTGAGCAGTGCAGGAGTTCCACCTGAGGCTGAGTCGTACGACAGATAAGACAGGGTGAAAATGCGTGAATCTGCTTTCTGTAACGATTGTTTTGATTCGTAGATTCGAAAATAGAATTACCACGTGTGGAAAAGAGAATTACCACGTGTGAAAAACCCAGTGAAATACCACGCGTGGAAATTATTTACCACGCGTCGTATTTCCGAATGCAATGATTGGGTGATAAATACGACGTGTGGTAAATAATTTCCACACGTGGTATTCCCAGTTCTATCATTGGTGGATATTTTCCACACGTGGTAAATAATTTCCACGTGTGGTATTTCCAAGTTCAGTAATTGGTCGAAATATCCACACGTGGTAATTGCAAGTCAAGCCATTGGCTAGATTTTCCACGCGTGGAAAATCGAATTACCACGTGTGGAAAACCAGAGGTTATGACACTGATGGCTTTCCATAGCGCACCGGCCCATTACACTGCGTACATGCATCTCGCATATCCACACACATTTGAATAGACACGTCAGTTTTCTTGGTAGGCTGGACTGGCGCGGCGTCAGCAAGGAGAACGCGAGGTGCTTGCTGTTGGTCTGGATCTTCTTGTGACGAAAGTAATTTTTGTCTTCATTCGTGCTGGCTTGCTCGGCGTCAGCCAGGCGGACCAATTTGACTGACAATTGACTGGGAACTTCCTTCGTCGTTGTCTCCCGCACAGGCGATGTTCCGTCTATGAGGATCAAAGGCGTCCAATCAGCTTGGGAATTGTTGCTTGTTTCGGCGGCTTTTTCTCGTCTGGCTGGCGAAAACACTGGCGCAGGTGGTGTCGGTTTCCGGACGGTTGCATCGGTGCGAGCCGGCGTCTCCGTTCGTTGGCGCGTTGGCGCGTTGTGGCTGGGATCGAAGTCATTGGCTCTGAATGCTTACGCCGGTGGTGCCGGCGCACATCAGTCAGTCGTTCTGATTCGTAATCACAGTCCTCACATCGATGCTTCGGCTTATTATGGCAGGCTGTTATGTGCGTCAGAACATCATCGGCCGTGTGGAAAATCTCGATACACAATGGGCATTTGGCATATTTTCAACTTTTCTCACTGTGGACTTGATCCTGGCCAAACCGTTATTTTCTTCCGAATGATCTCGCTTTCCCGCGACTCCTCTTTTATAGCAGACTGTTTCACTTTGACTGGAGGGAACTCGATACAAAAGACAATCGGTCAATGGGCGAGGTGGTGTGACAGCCCTCCCGAAACGTCCCTTTGAAGTCGCCGCTCTGTTATCGGTCTGTTTGTTTGGCTCACAGCGATCTCCAGCGCCGGACAAATCGGTGGTTGTTTGTTCGTAGACAACCTCTGCCTGAGCCGCATTCGGACCATTTAATTGTTTCTGTGTATCTCTGACCACATAAGGCTTGAGCCTGTCAACGTGAACAACTTTATACTCCTTGCCTAGCTGTATTCGGTAAGTCACTTCACTGTACCGATTGAGAACCGTATATGGCCCAGTCCACCATTTTCGTAGCTTTGGGGAGACTCCTCTTTTACGCCAAGGTGTATACAGCCATACCATTTCTCCAACGGAGTAGGGTTGCCAGTTTAGCCGTGCGTATGGAATAGGTCTTTGGATTATGGACGCGGATATTCTTTAATGGACGACGGCTGAATTATGAATGACGGATCAGACGCTTTTAACCATATTGGCGTTTCTGTTTTCCAAGTGCGTACGCACCAGGGCGTGCACATTTTCCAGCGGCTCACCAAAATGTTGCACGTATTCACTGAGACTTGTTTGGCTGAATTCTGGCGGTAATCCCGTAATCAAATCTATAGGGAGGGTAAGTTCACGACCCAGCATCAGTTGATTTGGCGAAAACTTCGTCGATTCATGTTCGGCTGCCCGATACGCCAGATATACTAGTTGCAGATACGGGTCCCAATCTCGCTGTTTCCTGCAAGGTATGCACTCAACATGTTTTGCAGTGTCCTGTTCATTCGTTCGGCCATTCCGTCAGACTGGGGGTGATAGGCAGGTTCATACTTTATGTAAGAATCACGAGACAATGCATACAATAGCCAAGTCTGGGGATACAATAGCCAAGTCTGGGGACAACAATATATCTAGACATGTGCCTTTTCAACGACACAAAGACCCAGACAATAGTTCCTACATGAAGTATCGATCGATAGGCAGTCGTCCTGGTTTTATTAATGTCCAGTAATTTGCATAATTCTTATTAATTTGGACTAATACATATCGCTTCGTCCACCAGGACTCTGGCCACCGTTTCCGCCCTCATGTCTGACTTGGCATGAACCTCCGCCCATTTGGAGAAGTAATCTTAGATCACCAATATGTAGGAGTTGCCAGTCGTCGTTTAGGTTACCGGTCCCATGATGGCAATCGCAATTCGCTCCAGTCAACTGCATCGGCGCGCGCCGGCGTTTACCAGTTGACTTCCTCTTTGCACACGCCTCACACGAGGGACACCATTTCCGGACATCACGTTGTAGACCGTGCCAGTAGAACTTTTGGCGCACCTTGCTGAGCGTTTTACTGATCCCCAAGTGTCCGGCGGTAGCAGAGTCGTGATACTGAGTTAAAACGGTAGCTCGAAGAGACCTAGGAACAAGCGCTTGATCTCCTGTCTGCCGTCCATTTGGATCAAACCACCTTCGGTAGATGATACCGTCACTCAGGTGGAATGTTCCCATTTCACCAGATAGGTTTTGATCGCTGTAGTACGTAGCAGAAACCGCTGCCCGTACAGGTATGGTCTGAATGTCTTGACGAAATGGATAACTTTTCGAGTCACTCAATATCGCCGTTCACTTTTCGTTAATGTCCGGCCACCGTAGCTGACTATTCGCTCCACTTCACCATACTTTTGAGACAGCACACCACCAATACCTTTGTTGCAGGCGTCGGTGTCCAAAATGAACATCTTGGTGAAATCTGGATGAGCCAGTACTGGTGCGGTGAACAGACTCCTTCAACTGGTCAAATGCCGTCTGGCATTTATCTGTCCAGACGAATTCTTGTCCCTTCTGCGTTAAAGCGTGGAGGGGTGCAGCTATCTGTGAGAACGCTCGTATGAACTTCCTATAATACGAAGCAAGACCTAGAAAACTTCTTACTTCTGTCACGCTGTTGAGAGTAGGCCAGTCTCTGATTGCGGCTACCTTTCCAGCATCAGGGGATATTCCGGCCTTGGAAACCACGTGTCCCAGAAACATTACCTCATTTGCTCGTAGAGTACGTTTGGTCGTCTTGAGTCTTAGTCCCGCTTCATACAAGCGCCCAAAGACTTTTTCCAACCTTTCCAAGTGTTCATCGAACGTTTGGCTGTACGCTAGGATGTCGTCGAGGTATATAAGGCAAATGTAAGAACGTAATCAAGCACACAGTCTCCATAAGCCTTTCAAACGTTCCTGGGGCGTTGCACAGCTCAAATGGTGTGGCCGTGAATTCATAAAGGCCTCGGTGTGTCCTGAAAGCCGTCTTCGCTATGTCAGCAGGATTCATTGCTACTTGCCAGTATCCGCTAAGCATATCCGGTGTCGAAAACCAGGCCGACCCCGATAATGCGTCTAAGGAATCGTCTACCCTAGGGAGTGGATACGCAGCCTTAATGGTCACTTGGTTTAGGCGTCTGAAATCGACACAGAATCTGGCGGTGCCGTCCTTCTTTCGAACAAGGACTACCGGGGAAGCCCAGGAACTATTCGATGGTTCAATAACTCCCTGCTGAGCCATCTTTCCAATCTGCCGGTTGATCTCCTTTCGCACTGTAGGTGCGACCCTCCGTGGCTGCTGTTTACATGGTCTTGCGCTACCGGTATCAATTGAATGTTGCACTACGTTGGTTCTCTCCAAACTGTCGTCGGCCGTTACAAACAGGTCAGCAAACTTAGATAGTAGCTGACGTGTGTCTTCTGTTTGATGTGGAGTCAAAGGAGCTCTAAACTTCTTTATCAAGCCGTCCACCTTCCTTGTCTGCCTCTCTGTATCCTCACCACCAGGACTTTCATTCAATGGCACGACAGCCCGTACTGGCTGCAGCTGACCAGCTGTGGAACCTTTATACAGGGTTTTAGGTTTTTTCGTCACTCACGTTCATTACTCGGAGTAGTACGGTCCCTTCTTGGTCGACTGTTACTAATGTCCTTGCGATCAGTATATCTTCCTTCTCGCTCATCCTCTCTGATGGCTCAATCATCCCAAATTACAAGCGTCTAGTCCGTCATTCATAATCCAGCCGTCGTCCATTAGAGAATATCCGCGTCCATAATCCAAAGACCTATTCCATTTTCCATATAACAGTATTAGCACCAAATTCAAAAAGACAATCATAGTATACATAAACATAGGCTTGTTTCCTGCAAGAGAGAAGCGGTCAACAGTTTTCAATGATGCCGGCAAGACATCATGATGTTCCAAAAATATCAAATCCGTATCGCTGATCAGTATTCTTAATCCATAATATTCGTTATAGAGTCGTCATCTAAAAAATGATGTATCTCAGTCACGCTTTGATTGTGACTTCATATGAATACCATGAGGATCTTGAAGTACATGGGTTCATACGGCCCCTAGCCCCGGGTTAAGCGGAATTAGACACAAGTTACGAAACGTAGCGCCATAGATCTTGCACGCTACGTTCGTATTTTGCTATCAGCATGCGATATGTATCGCCAAATTTGAGAAACTTTGAGTGTAGGCGCTTGGTGGAATAGCCCTGTTTTTTTAAGTTTCTGCGCCAATGTTTTGTGACGCTGATTAAAATCGTCACATTTAACACAGGATCTAGCAAATGCTACTAAGCGAGATATGTATACGCCATATGCAGGTCCCACTGGAATATTACTGTCCAGAAGGGATAGTTTACGATGTCGAAATTGTAATCATCTCTTTTGTCATAAAGTCGACGAGAGAGAATGCCCGCTTCATTTTTATAGAGATATAGATCTAAATATGATGTGCCTGTAGGGCCATCTGTAGTTTCCTTTAAATCCAGTGAAGGTGGACATATATCCTTCACTGCGTCATTTATATAGCGATTATCCACAGCGAGAAGATCGTCTATATAGCGTTTGGTGAATGAGAAGGAACGGGCTTTGAATGGATCGGTTTTGAAGCGCCTGCATATAGTCATATTCATAAGAGAACGGATACAGGTCAGCCAACAGGGGTGCACAATTAGTACCCATTGGAATACCTATATGCTGCTGATATATTGTGTTGCCAAATTTCACATAGATATTTTTAATGAGAAATTCAAGCAGCTCTATAAACAAAGAAACATCCCATGAATGATATCTCTTGTATGTAGTAGAGCTAAAGAATGCTTTATGGCTTCTGACATTAATATATCTACGATCAGTTTTCTTGAACACAGATACTATTAATGAACTTAGACGGTCAATAAGGTCCTGATGAGGGACGCTCATACGCTCATCGCCTCCTTTATTCGACACGACACTATTGTTTCGTGCCTCGGGGTAATAGTAACATTTTCCGCCAAGGATATCTGACCACATCCATAGGATTCTTCTTCTTTCAATTTCAACCAGGTGCGACCAATGCGCATGGTGTTCTTGCCAAGATCAAGAATACAACCATGTTTTTGCAGAAAATCCAGGCCTAAATTCCTGGTCCTTTTATCGCCCCAACGACTGCCTCATGCTTGAGCGTTTTTCCTGTCACGGTGTTAGTGAACCAGCCGTACCCAGTGGTCGCTAATGGTTGTACGTCGGCCAGCGTCAGCATTTTGGTCATGTTGGTCAGTTGGGGTTGGAATTTCATCGGCATTCGCTTGAAAAATCCAAGGAGATGATTGTCACTGCCGCTCCCGTGTCAACGACGAGGTTAGCCGGCTGGCCATTTATCTCTACAGCTACGCAGACTCCTTTTTCTACCGTAGCCAGGGAACCTGACCCCAGCTTGATTTTTTTTCAAATTAGCAGTGGGGAGTCTCATTTGTATTTCCCGTCGACCCATGCTTTTCCTTTCTTTGGCGCTTAGGACAGTTTCGACGCATGTGACCAACTTCATGCCAGTTATAACAGGTAATGGCTGTTCTTGTCTTCTTTTTATGCCCAGTGAAACCATGCCGACGAAAGGTGCGGCGCCGACCCTGGCGTTTGCCGAGTAACTTTTCCACAAATTCGGCAATGTTCTGTCGTAAACTGCTCTTCTCGGAATCGCTACTATCGCTGTCACTTTCGGTGTCTACGCCTCTGAGTCGAGAAGATCATTCCTGTTCTCCGTTCTTCAGTTTTCTGACACGAACCCAACTCTACTGCCATTTGTACGACTTCGTCAAAGGTTTCGGCCTTGACCTGAATTTTTTTTAGGCACATCTCCGCATCGGTCAATGCAGCAACAAACTTGTTCTTCGCCAAGGTGTCGAGTACGGCACGAGGAGCATCTGGATATCCGAGGGCAGACAGTCGTCTTATGGATTGCCCTAACTCCCGTAACGATTCGTTTGACTTACGAGTTCTGCCTTTCAACTCCGACTTGCACAGCTCTTCCAGGTTCGGTGGGGCAAACCGCTGTTGAAGGACTTCAACAAGGCTACGATACCCCGCCTTGGCTCCTCCCTCTACATGTTCCAGTACCTGCTGTGCAGCGCCACACAGATTGACCGCTAAGTAGCGTCCTTTCTCTACCTCAGACCACTTATTAATTTCTGCACAAGTTTCAAAGTGCGACTTGTAGTCTATCCAAGGCATCGTCCCGTCAAAAGGCGCTGGGTTGACCATTTGTTTCCGGGGCGCTGCTTCAGGCCTGCCACTTCTGCCGGCCGTCAGATACCCATGACCCTGCTCAGATTGCGCCTGCTTGCTCGATCGTGGGAACGTGCCTGCAACCTCAGTCACTCTACCAATTCCCGAGTTTCCAAGCCGTTGACGCCGTCGACTCGTTACTTTCCTTCTCAGGAATGATTCTCCAAGGTTCTCATCATCTTCATCATCGGACACGTTCAGGGAATACTCTCGCCAAGCAGGTCCTGTTGAACTCGCCATCTTCAATCTGACTATAGCTCAGGTCAGATCAGTGTGTTCAGCTTCACTCTTAAAGTCTAAAGACCTTCTCGTTAATCCCACCACTGCCACCAAATTTGTTATGGAGCCTAATATAACACCGAGCAGTAGCGTGTTGAGTAGGGCGTCAGGCGTTGTAAGGCAGGGTTATAGCCTTACAGTTCTGCAATTGCCGACTCATTCGGCTCCAGCCGGCGGGGAAAGAACACACACACAACTGTGGTATCAGTTGCAATCATTTATTGTGACATATGGAGATGACACGAGGACGTACGCAGGCGTACGCCAGGACATTACGTATATGGATCAGTACGATTTTACCCTTACTTAGAGTGACTGACTACGTTAGTCCTTATGTCGAAGAGTCACTTTTCTTATTCAGAATAGAACTATAGTCGGATAGCAGCAGTTAGACCTATTCCTTATTCAGGAAATTAGCGGTTAACGGTCTTCAAGAGCTGTCCGACCAGATCTCCTCCTTCTACATCTAAACCACGTATATTTATAAGGAGAGTCATGTGACCTAAACATCTGAACAGTCACGTGATCAAACAAGCTGAATAACATTGCAATAAACTATATCGCAGAAGAATGTTATATATCATACAATTTCGACAGTAATAATGTAAAAGCGGAAATGAACAATTAACAGACATGCACAAATATACGAGTTCATGACACTGTTGTGCAAGCCTCCCATTTTCAATGTACAACGATCCTTTGCATCTATGATTAGTAAACAAGCTCAAATGAGCCAAATGTGAAGTCAACGGCCGCTGTGGTTATGTGTCCACCGTTTATTCATTATTATAGGATATTCACATTTCCATGTACATCCTCTGGAAAGGACTCCTGAAAATTCAATAGGTTCCTATTCTTCTCATCTTCACAAGTCCCGGTAAATCCTAAATCCTCGCAGATTCTAACAGATCGATCGATACACTGTCTGGCGAGGATGTATTCTTCTACGAAAGTTGTCATTTTCATATCACTTGTACCACTACTGTTTTTTTTTTGTATTCAGCATGACAAAGCAATTTCTGACTTTTTTTTCGATTATCATTTAAATTTTACTTTCCTTACAATACCTATTAATTAGCAGGTCTGAACCATTTGCATAAATTATTTACACGCTTCGTTTATTTGTATTTAACTTCAAAATATTTGAATAAATCACATGTGTGTTATATTACTTCGTTCATCCCGGGAGTTGGTGTTTGTTGATTTAGATTGATAATATGGAAACTGAATGCGCTACACACTTGCCCGTACGCTCACACTATTTAGCTTGTATCTCTGGCGTCCCTACTCTCTTTGTTCTCCTTGTTCCTTGGGGAACAAGGAGAGTAGGGACGTCAGTGATACAAGCTGAATAGTATGAGCCCGGGACTACCGTGAGAGGGTGCTCTCCTAACCAGGCAGAACAAATACGTCTTACATTGGCGCCGAACGACGACTTGATCGAGGCAGGGTGACAAAACGGGTCAAATATGTGGGGTGGCAATGAAATTCACTAGATGGGTGGCTCAAGAAGATATTCAAGCTCGAAGGTGTCCTGAATTGTGCATATTAAAATATGGACGAGTCAACATTGACTAGGAGGGATAATCAAGGAATCAGATCATTTTTCCCCAGGCCCTCTGTCTGTTTGAGAAAGAGACCCCCTCGCTGCATATGTCACCACCCACCGTTCAGACTCCCGGACATCCCACGAAAGTGACCGCTTGGTGTATCTTCAAGACCGCCATTTTGTTTTTTTCTTTGACAAGTTCAGACTTGTTGAGGCTTGTTTACCGGACGCCTGACTGTGCCCGCTACTTTCGAACATCAATCTGTTATAATAACAGAACATTTTTCTATGAGAGACTTGTTCACCGGACGACCCGTGCCTGGAAGTGACGTCATCGCCGGAAGTAACTTGACTGGAAGTTTCGGAAGAGGACATCAGGCATGCGCAGTAGTGCTCAACCAGAAATGTGCACCCCGAAGTGCGCTGTATGCGCGCCACTGCAGATGCCCATTCCCTAAATAATGAGGGAAAGTAAATCGGAAAGTGCTCATAGAATACCGTGTATCAGAAACACTGCTCTTTTCGAATTCCCATTGATTTGAATTCGCGTGATGTCAACACATGAATTTATTGTAGCAAAATGAAGACCGCAGTTTGTGTAACAATTTAACGTAGATCGATTCACCAACAAAACTTGAAGCAAAGAGCACATTTTCTTCTAATTCGTAAAACTTACAGAAAAGAATCATAATTAGACCCGGAAAGGTCGTCGTAATGTCAAAGTTTATAGTCTCCTGCGCGTTATCGTTGTTGATTGGTTGCTTGACTTGGTTGGGGGAGGGATCCAGAAACTTTTCTTTACTCCCTCGACCCCCCACTCCACCTAATTAAGAAATTAACAATAGTAATTTTAAATGATGTGTAGCAATCCCGAGACAAATGGAAGGACAAGAGGCCCGACAAAAGTTTAATTTCATACAAATTTATTTGGTCACACAATCCCCATGATGTATCTGAGTTACAGACACCCCCAGTTTTGCAAACTCTTGGACAATGACCAGGTAACGCAAACAGACACCAACACCGAAAAGACTTCCATCCACATTGGCACATACGGTTTTAGAATTTGTGGCACTTCGTCTACTGTCAATCTGTCGCACACTGTTAATAAATTAAACTAGAGGTTCCGCTTTGACCCTTGAGTTGCCGCTCCGGCATGAAGCCTATGCTGGTTGTTTTTTTAAACAAAAACATACGTCTCCCCCAACCTCCCAGCTTGCCTTAAGTGGGCACATAATTTAGGGGAAAGTGCTATAAAATGAATGTAGCAATAAGTTTCCTAGACAAAGCTGCGTATCTAAAAATATTAATTACAAAGAGGCGACTTTCATTGTTGCAGTAACCCAGTGATGAGTCGGGATTTATATAGCAATTAGTGGATTGCCGACATCTACAGCATCCAACCAATGTGAAATACATGTAATTGTGAAGCATCAACTATTTCGAAACTGATCACATTATAGGAAAGACATACAAGGGCCACACCTATAGTATACATGCTGTACCGTATAGAAGTTCATGCATCTGCCTTCAGTAGTTTCCAAGATATGGAGTGAACAAAAATTGGACAAACAGATAAGCACATTTTGCATGGACCCACGCAAGCACTAGCTCAAACAAAAACCTAATTAGATCATAAGGCCATTTCAATGAAGCTTCCATCCAAGTTTGGTGAAATTTCATCCAGTAGTTCTCCACATATCTTGTAGACAAGAGTAGTCCTGTACATACATGTAACAAAGCTGGACATCAGAAACAGATGGATGCACGCAAACAAACCAAAACCTAATCAGATGAGGAGGCTATCACGATAAAGCTGCCATCCAAGTTCGGGGAAATTCCATCCAGTAGTTCTTTAGATATTTTACAGAACGCTCGCACACACACACCAAAACCTAATCAGACGATGGGCTATCCCAATGAAGCTTCCATCGAAGTTTGGTGAAATTCCGTCGAGTAGTTCTCCAGATATCTTGCAGACAAGGTCTGTATATACATGAACAATTAGATGGACGGACGGACGATGGACATGGATAAATGCACACACACACCCAAACCTAATCAAATGAGGGGGCTATCCCAATGAACCTTCCATCCAAGTTTGGTGAAATTCTGTACAGTAGTTCTTCAGATATCTTTCAGAAAGGGCCTGTATATACATATACATGTACAAGTACATGGACAGACGGACGGACACTGAACATGGACGAACGCACACACAAACCAAAACCTAATCACATGAGAGGGCTATCCCAATAAAGCTTCCATCCAAGTTTGGTGAACTTCAGTCAAGTTGTTCTCCAGATATCTTGCAGACAAGGCCTGTATATACATGTACAAGTAGATGAACGGACGGACGGACATCGGACACGATGAACGCATGCACACATACACCAAAACCTGATCAAATGAGGGGGCTATCCCAATGAAGCTTCCATCCAAGTTTGGTGAAATTCCATCCAGTACTTCTTAAGATATCTTGCAGACAAGGCCTGTATATACATGCACAAGTAGATGGACGGACGGACGGACACGGATGAATGCACGCACACACCAAAACCTAATCAAATGAGGGGCTATCCCAATGAAGCTTCCATCCAAGTTTAGTGAAATTCCGTCCAGTAGTTCTCAAGATATCTTGCAGACAAGGCCTGTATATACATGTACAAGTAGATGGACGGAGGGACGGACACCGGACATGGATGAATGCACGCACACACACCAAAACCTAACCAAATGAGGGGGCTATCCCACTGAAGCTTCCATCCAAGTTTGGTGACATTCTGTCCAGTAGTTCTCAAGATATCTTGCAGACAAGACCTGTATATACATGTACAAGTAGATGGACGGACGGACGGACACCGGACACGGATGAATGCACGCACACATACCAAGACCTAATCAGATGAGGGGGCTATCCCAATGAAGCTTCCATCCAAGTTTGGTGAAATTCCATCCAGTAGTTCTCAAGATATCTTGCAGACAAGGAAGGGGACGGACAGACATCCATCCAGACATCCAGACAGACAGACAGCACAAACACTAGATGTCTCCCCCCAACATAGTTGGGGGAGACATAATTCCTGTATAGCAGTAGAAACTACGGAACAGGAAAGGGTTTTATTGAGACGCCCTCGCGTATCAGTCATTTTGAAATACCCGAAATTACCCCAAAAAGACGAACCAAGTAATAAAGAAAAACAAATACATTAGGTACATGTATGTATATTGTAGCTTTGGAAAAGTTGGAAGTATCTCCAACGAAACGTCAGCTCCAGAGCAATACAAGAAAACATAAAATAGTCTTGTGCTAAGAAAAAATAATAAAAAAAACGAATCAATCGCGTGGACCGGGAATCTTCTCTATATACTTGTAACTAATTTATGAATGAAAAACGTTTCCAGCTGAAACGATCTGGTGAATTTCTGGCGCCGTCAAAGTGAAGAGTATAATGCGATATTCCGGGGTAAAATACGACAATATAAGCAAGTTTTGGAAATGAACAAGACAGAAAAGCTGCCAAGCAGATGTCATGATTTGGTTTTGTTCCTCAGCAATATCACAGGAAAAATATAGAAATGTACAGGCGTTGAAATCACCAATTTGTTCTACGTTGAATTAGTTCATCCATGGACTTAACTCCATGGTCGATCTTATGCTAAATTGAGGCAGCAGACCAGTTCATATACATGTATTGTTTGAAGAAGACAGTTGAATTGAGTGTAGTATTAAACCGCTACCAGTAGATAGACTGTCTTTTGGCAAATAAAAAAAAATTAAAAAATAAAAATATCGTGAACTCAGCGGAGGGGTTCGTGATGATTCCCTCCCTTGATTGCGATCCAATGAAGCGTTATTCCCCCTGATTGCGAAAAGCATTATCTCCCCTGATTGCGACGAGTATTAACTCCCCTGATTTCGAGGTACACTGAACTGGAATACATGTGTCGATTCTTTAAGCAAGGAATGCAAATTAAAAACGGGTTATATAATTAATAAATTACTACAGAGACCGAATACTATTGCAATCGACTGGTAACACATACAGGCCAAACAAGTTTAATGAATTGGATAATATATGGTAAGTTGGACTACAACAGTACCGGTATAGATAAGTGATCTTTAAGAATGAATTTAAGAAAAGAATACACCAACAATAAGTTTGAAGCAGGAAATAAAGTAGCACAACAATACATAAAACAGGTCATATGCTAACTAAAATTTGGTCTACATACTCTTCAGCATGAGCATTTTGATCAACCTGGGCTCACATACGTTCATGTTCCACTTCAGTGACTGATAACATGGATTTAGGTAATTTTGCTGTAAAATCAAACCATGCTTATTTAAAATCTAATAATTTAGTATTTGTTGTTTGCTAACACATATTAAAAGATATCATATATACCTAATCAGTATCATTCACTCCTGTATCATGGCGAGAGCTCCTGTATCATGGCGAGAAAGGCCAACTTAGCTTAATTTGAATTGACAATACTTGAAAAGAGAGTAATTCAACAAATACAAACATTGAGGATTAACATTGATTTTTTTCTTAAATAAATATTACACATTACATATACTTTTTAAATGATAACAAATATTTTTTTTATATATTCAGCTATGGAAACTGTGTCATTACGGTCATCAGAAGGGTACCTGGTACAGTATGTTTGATTCAAGATTACCAGTGTGCTAGCTACCTCCCGTTGGCCGAGTGGTTTAGATAGCCGACATATAGTGCTGGCGGTTGGATGCCTTACTCTGGTGGTCGCTAGTTCGAATCTTGCATGGGACTCAACCGATTTTCAGCACTAGAAGCTGTGCTATACCAAGATAGTGTAATCTCAAAATAACAAAAATACTGATATATGATCACTTTCTAAATGACAAAAAATATCTTCTTTAATATATACAAGCATAATATATACAAATATGTTAACACATCATTATGGGCTATGTCCTGAATACTAGTACACAATATGCACAATAAATTATTTTCTATAATCCAGACTGCAATTACCTAACATGAACAAATCAAGTGTAGCATACCCTATTCAGGCACAGAAATGTGACAGCTACTTTCCAGAAAGAAGAGCTTCAGGGATATATAATTATAAAACAAGTCATCCAATGTTAATTTATACCTCAAGTACTTTTTTGTCAATAAAATTATATTATTGAGATACTGTACTTATACCTTCAGAATGTACTACATGTATGCTTTGAGTTGGGTTACCTTGTACATTAGTTTGTTGGAAAAAAACCATACATATATACATTAACTCCAAAATAACATTCCCTCCAATCTGTGAAATCTGTCCTGTAATATGGGACAGTATATTCTCTAATAAACCAGTCATACTATTATCATTCAATCAGCACCCCCCCCCCCGTCCATCCAGTTTGAGTGTACAATTTTGACGAGCATACTAATAATAAATCTCATCACACCCTAAACTGAAGCGATACACTCTATAAAGTCTGCTCTAATCTCTGTGTATGTTTTATTGCCCCAAATTCGTGTTTCCATAAAATTCATAACCTCAAATTTTCTGGACAGGAAAATGCACTTCCAGTTATCAATTAAATTATTAAATAAGGGCAATACCTTCAATTCTTGAGATGAGTATTATCTTTGGACTGTAGAGGCTTCAAAAATACACATGAACAGGCAGAGATAGCAGCATCTACCTGGCTGACATGAGGCTCGATGATTAAATACGTACAACACTGAAATATTTAGTTTGAATATAGATCATTGTCCACAGTAGTAAGTTCTATTGGTGTCAGTTTTGTTGTAAGCTTGGTATAGAACTCCTCCAATGACCTGTTTGTACCATTGTGTGTCGTCATAATCGATGTCCAGTTGATGAATGGCGTTGTTGTTTTGTCCTGGGGCTCGGGAATGACATGGAAAACATATACGTCTGTGGTTATACACTGGAAGACGATGACCGTACCGACAAGTATGAGAAACCAGTATTTGTCTGCCGACTGTCGAGAAACAAAATACAGAACAGTTCATGTGCATGGGAATAGTTCCATCAAATAGAATGAAAATCTAACCAGGATTTAGATGGGAAACATACAGACTATAGAGAATTTAATATGGATAGGTTTGAATGAACAGAAGATGATTGGGATTATAAACAGGACTTGTGTTGATTAGACAAAAGTTTGTCCCTATGTCAAAGTGAACGTTTTATTTTCTGGAATATAAATTGGTAGGTTGTTAGCCTATATATTTTGGATAATCAAATTAAAAATGAAAGTTCTTCTCTTTTTAGAAGTCAGTCAAAAGAACCAATCCTTGATTTGTAATTCGTTCAGGGTGTTTCTCCAACATGTCCAAGGCAATTCCATTGAGTCTTACAATATGATTTGATGAACCAATGCTGCTTTCAGAATTCTGTTCTGAAATCAACTTATCTAACTAGTTCAAGTAATCATACCCTAGATATCGATAACAATGCTTTTCCGTCCCACTCTTGAAACAAATAGACAGTGCATATTGACTATTGGAAGTTCTTTGAATAATAATATTGTATAGTTTATTAGACATGTTAGATGCAATATGCTTCAACAGAAGTTGGGGCATCCGACAACATCCTTTTTTCAACAGTGAAATTGTATGCTTCATCTCACTCTATAAACATAGTGAGAAGTATTATTGCTAGTTGTCAAGAAGTGCTAATTGGAGAATACACCTAAATCTATCTTTGGCCTATCAGGAGATGTTGATCATGGCAATATCATGATGTCAGTAGGTCAACCAATCTAGCAATTGTAGCAAACGGGAAATGGCTACTCAGTCAACATTTGTCCTTTTCAATTCAAGATTAAAATTATAACTTATTGAAGGCAGAAATACAATATTGTAGAGATGAAAGAAAAACTTTTTGAGAGCAAAATTTATAATGAGCACTGCTTACCAAATCTCCACCTCTATACCACCATGCCTGTATCAAATCAAACAGAAAAAATAGTACATCAATAAATTTAAACAAATCAGCAAATCTTTTAGAGCTGCTTTATAAAGAATTTAAAATGAAATACATGCTACTGCTTTGATAGCAGACAGGATTAATTATCTTCATATCTTGGTACCGTACTCGAACTGAAATATTTTCTGCTATTACACTGAAATTTTGTAATAATACAAACTATATTCATATCAAATTTAGATCAACTCACCAAGACAACTGCAGCAAAACTGCTTACTGAAAGAAAATAATATAATTATAAGTGAATGAATCAGATAATTTTATCACTCATATTATTTTAACAGAACTAATTGTGCATTTTCAACCTTTTTCTCCCACGTGCTCTACTGGGCCCATTCCAACCTGTAACCATCTGGGTCATTTATAGACGGTAAGACGGATGGCGAAGTGTACGCAAATGGGCTCATTCAAATACAAGTTAACTATTCCCATAATGAGGTAAAGTAAGTTTTGCACGCAAATTCTCATCTAGGATTCCTGAAAATTTGATTTTTTCTTGCAGTCTTGATTAGTCATTATCTACAGACATCAAGATTAACTACCAAAAATTACCTTCATCTGCAGATATCTTTATTAACCCGGGCCACATACACCACTGTCGTCATGACCCTCCAGAGTTATCAGCATTAACCACCACTAACCAATATTTTATACAGATATCCTCATGAAGTCCATATACACCACCATCACCACAACCCTCCACATTAATCACCACAAACCACCATTACCCACAGATATCACCATATAACTTCATCAACACCCATCAGTTGGTCGTCCTCCACAGATATCAACATTTTCCTTCACTGATCTCACCAATAAACTCCACAGGCATATATGTATAATAATAATAATAATAATGTATAATAATAATAATAATAAATAATGACCATTTCTTCAGTTACAGATACCAGTTCAGCTAAGGCCATGATAATACTTTTGTTTCCAGTAACCAACTTTAGAAAAATTGTGTAGGTGGGTAGGTTTTTTTGTTTTTTTTTGGATCAATTCTTGAAATTTTTGTGAGTATGGCTGAAAAAGATGAAAAACAAATGTCCCTCAAACTTTTTTTTAACTGCAAAATATATGGGTAGGTATGGTTACTGGAAACAGAAATATTATTGTGGATGGCCTAAGCTGATCTTCAACTAAGCATATTCACAAACAGATATAGATTGATCTCACCATCATGGTTTTTGTTATGTCATTAACCTCCAAACCCACATCCCTAACCAATAACCTCCACATCCCTCAATCTTCACATCCCTTATCAATAATCTTCAAAGATCTCACCATCATGGTTTTTGTTGTGTCATTAACCTCCAAACCCACATCCCTAACCAATAACCTCCACATCCCTCAATCTTCACATCCTTCATTATCTTCACATCCCTTATCAATAATCTTAAAAGATCTCACCATTAATCTCCATCATTAACTTCGACATTACTCAACTTCAAAGGTGAGACATGTGAAGGTTATTGGAGATGTAAATCAAGGTTAATGGTGAAGAATGTAGAGATTAATGGTGAGGTATGTTTGTAGATTAACAGCCCTCGAAAATAACTATGACAGCAATTGCCGAGGTGAATGCTGAAGCAAAATCTATTCACCTCAGCTATTTTTAACATGATGTTGAACCTTCGTTAGTTCAATGCCACAAAATATTTGCTTAGGCGAGTTTCTTATTCTTATTCATGAGGTTAATAGTGAAGGGTTTAAAGATTTGTGGTGAGGGATGTGGAGGACAATAATGAGCTCTATGTAGGTTAATGGTGAGGGATATAATAATCTCTGCCATTAAACTTTACATCCTTCATCATTAACACATGTGCCATTAAAAATTCACATTTCTTGCAATTAACCTCCCGCCATTAACCTTCACATCACTCACCATTAAGCTGTGCCATTAAAAATCCATATTCCTTACCATTAATCTCCCCGAGCAACTTCACCCCACTCACCATTAACCTTCACATCCCTCACAACTAATCTGTGCCTCTAACCAACTCATCCCACACCATTAACCTCCGCTATTAACCATCATATCCCTCACAATTATCCTGTCATTGACCTTCACATCCCACACCATTAACCTCCGCTATTAACCATCACATCCCTCACAATTATCCTGTCATTGACCTTCACATCCCACACCATTAACCTCCGCCATTAACCATCACATCCCTCACAATTATCCTGTCATTGACCTTCACATCCCTCACCATTAACCACCGCCATTAACCATCACATCCCTCACAATTATCTTGTCATTGACCTTCACATCCCACACCATTAACTTCCGCTATTAACCATCACATCCCTCACAATTATCCTGTCATTGACCTTCACATCCCTCACCATTAACCACCGCCATTAACCATCACATCCCTCACAATTATCCTGTCATTGACCTTCACATCCCTCACCATTAACCACCACCATTAACCATCACATCCCTCACAATTATCCTGTCATTGACCTTCACATCCCTCACCATTAACCACTGCCATTAACCATTACATCCCTCACAATTATCCTGTCATTGACCTTCACATCCCTCACCATTAACTACCGCCATTAACCATCACATCCCTCACAATTATCCTGTCATTGACCTTCACATCCCACACCATTAACCTCCACTATTAACCATCACATCCCTCACAATTATCCTGTCATTGACCTTCACATCCTTCACCATTAACCTACGCCATTAACCATCACATCCCTCACAATTAACTTCCATCATTAACATTTACACCCATCACCATTAACCTCTGCCATTAACCTTCAAATCACTCATCATTAACCTCTGCCATTAACCATCACATCCCTCACAACCTGTGCCATTAACCATTACATCCCTCACCATTAACCTCTGCCATTAACCATCATATCCGTCACAATTATCCTACTACTTCGGAGTGAGTGAGTGAATAGGGTTTAACGTCGCTTTCAACATTTCTCCAGCTATATCACGACGGGGAAGGGAAGGGAGGGGAGGGGGAGGGACAGGGGCACCTACTTGTAACAGAGCAGATCTAATGCTGCCATTTTATAGTGCTGTCCCACTGAAATTTCATGCCGTAGGCAGACATGACACCCCACTCAGTCACATTATACTGACACCGAGCGAACCAGTCCTTGTTCTATCCTCTTAATGCTGAGCGTAAGCGAGGGAGCAACAAGTTCCATTTTTCAAGTCTTAGGTATGACCCGGCCTGGGATCGAACCCAGTACCTACCGCTTACGAGGCCGACGCTCTAACCATTAGACCACCGCAGTGCGGTCTACTACTTCGGATGAATGAGTGGAGTCCACTATAATGTTATTACGTCTCGAAAATTGTGATTCTGGTTTTCGGTGGGTATAAGTTTTGACTTACCATATACTCAAGAGAAGAAAGTAATTCAACGATCTATTACCACACATAAACAACTATAACTACAAAGGCCTTGATTTCTTACATTTTAACAGAACATTGGAAAGCTTTGCATTTCAACTTTAACCTCTGCCATTAACCTTCATATCTCTCACAATTATCCTGCTATGTCGGATGAATGAGTGGAGACCATCACTATAATGTCATTACGTCTCGAAAATTGTGATTCCCGTTTTAGGGTGGTATAAGCTTTGCAGTTCACCATTAACCTCTGCCATTAACCATCACATCCCTCACAATTAACCTTCGTCATTAACCTTTACATCATTCACCATTAACCTGTGCCATTAAAAAATCATATTCCTTACCATTAATCTCCCCAGTAACCTTCACCCCATTAACTAACATATCCCTCACCATTAAGCTCTGCCATTAACCATCCCATCTCTCAACATTATCCTCTGCCATCATCCATCATATCCCTCACAATTAAACTCTGCGATTAACCATCATATCCATCACAATTAACCTCTGCCATTAACCATCACATCCCTCACCATTAAGCTCTACCATTAACTATCATATCCATCGCAATTAACCTCCACCATTGATTATCACATCCATCACCATTAACCTCTGTCATTAACCATCACATCTCTCAACATTAGCCTCTGCCAATAACCATCATATCCCTCACAATTAAACTCTGCCATTAACCATCACATCCCTCACCATTAAGCTCTGCCATTAACCATCACATCTCTCAACATTATCCTCTGCCATTAACCATCATATCCCTCACCATTAAGCTCTGCCATTAACCATCACATCTCTTACAATTAACCTCCACCATTAATCATCATATATCCATCGCCATTAACCTGTCATTAACCATCACATCTCTCACATTTATGCTCTGTCATTAACCATCACATCCCTCACCATTAACCTCTGTCATTAACCATCACATCTCTCACAATTTTCCCCCGTGTTTAACCTTCTCACCTCTGACCATTAACCTCTACCAACAGCTTTTATATTCCCCATCATTAACCTCCACCAATGACCTTATCTTTAACCTTTACACCCCTCACTATTAACCTTCACCAATTGCTTTCATCTTCCCCAATATTGACCTCCACCAATGAATTTCACAAGTCTTGTCATTAGCCTTATAAACCCCCACAATTAACCATCACCAATAGCTTTCATAATTACTATTAACCTCCACCAATAACCTTCACAAGCCTTATCATTAACCCCCAGCTTCCCCATAATTAACCTCCACAAGTACCTTCACAAGCCTTATCATTAATCTCCACATTAACCTTCAAACCCCTCCCCATTAACCTTCACAGGTCTCATTATTAACACCCACCACATTCCTCACTGTCAACCTTCGCCATTTACCCTCAGAGACCTTGCTATTAAACTTCACACCCTTCATCATCAACCTTCAAACATTCCCCACATTAATCTTTACAGACCATTAGTATTGTGGATCTTAATGGTCAAAATATCAAAGTTAACTGTGAGAAGGTTAATTTTTAGGTCAGTGAAGGTTAGAAGTGAGAGATGTAGAGGTTGGTGGTGAAGGATACAATTGATAGTGGTGGAGGTTTTGGTGAGGGAATGTGTGTAGGTTAATGTGTACGGGGTGGAGCACTAGGATAATGAATTAGGTAAATGATCAGGGGTTTAAAGGATGTGGAGAGTATAATGATAAGGGAAATGTTTGTTAATGGTGAGGGATGTGGAGGTTACTTGTGAGGAATGTAGATGTTGGTGGTGAAGGATGTAATTGATAGTGGTGGAGGTTTTGGTGAGGGAATGTGTGTAGGTTAATGTGTACGGGGTGGAGCACTAGGATAATGGATTAGGTAAATGATCAGGGGTTTAAAGGATGTGGAGGGTGTAATGATGAGGGAAATGTTTGTTAATGGTGAGGGATGTGGAGGTTACTTGTGAGGGATGTAGCTGTTGGTGGTGATAGTGATGGAGGTTATGGTGAGGGATTATGACAGTTAATGGCGAAGCTAGACAGTGAAGGTTGATGGTGATATGTGGAGGTGAATGATGAAAGTTGTTAA
This sequence comes from Hanleya hanleyi, assembly GCA_036873755.1. NCBI lineage: Eukaryota > Metazoa > Mollusca > Polyplacophora > Lepidopleurida > Hanleyidae > Hanleya > Hanleya hanleyi. Next base: position 34,410 of record JAVTVY010010735.1, read on the forward strand.
TATAATCATTCTCCCTGGTGACGATAGAGATTGCCATACCGATACAATAACTGAACCATAACTGTTCACCAATCATGTTGCACTGTCAGAATGCAGGAATTAACTTACTTATCACATTGCATGCAAGAAGGTAAAATGATGGGTTATCTGTCCCTTTCACCAAAGCCAAAATAAAGGAAATCTGAAATACAAATAAAAAAAATAAAAAAATAGATACTTATCCCATCATTTTCAACATTTAGGATCGCAAGGACAATTAATATTACAATTCTGTCATTCCAAAATGACTGTTGAATAATATGTCACTTACGACAGCCTGTCAATTTATTTATACACAGTTTGATAACATAATAATTTGAATTAAAATTTTATTCATTTAACTGAAACATTACTATGATTGCTGGTACTCAAAATAATTCTGACACAAAATTTTATAACAAATACATCTCCTCACAGTTTGGGGCTCCATCCTTATTTTTGCAACCACTCAAACATACTTACACAGACCATCAAAAAAACGATGACACCAAAGAAACGTACACAACACACCTATTGCAAAGAGAAAACAAAAAATGAAAACAAAACAAAATCACACATTTCCAAACTGAAGTTTACATATTTATATCTAAATATAGCCCAGTCATATACTATATTCTACATAACATAATTAGTGTATTTTAATATACATGTGAAGTAAATGGTAACATGAAAAGAGAGAGTGACTGTCAGACAGAGATTCAGTGAGAACTTTCACATCCTTGAACAGAGATGGGGGGGGGGGGGGTCTTGGAATTTGAAATGAACTATAGGCTATCAGCCGACGAACTTTGAAATTCGAGACATTTAGATAAGCGGATCAATTTTGTAACACGAAAAACAAATCCTTAAACAGGTATTATAGTATAAAGAAGATAATTTCCTTACAGTTGTTGGAGAAACATCGTAATAAATAGCACTATCTTCTAATTTCGTGTGGGAGACACTTTGTTTTAGCTGTGGGTCTGCCATGTTTCTGTCATGAGACTGTGGTGGCCGTAGTGGTATGAAACGTCTAATTTGATTCGCTGTGAATTGTCAGCTACCAACTTTTGACCAATCAGATACGACGATAGAGTGGAAGGCTGTGTTGACATGTGCCCGTCGGCTGCTGTTGTTACTGAGTTCATAAACTCGTGATTGTCGACACAAATACAGGAAATAAGATCGACGGAATGCGATAATAACTCAAAATGGATGCAACTGATCGAACTGGAATTCTTGCGGGTTCAAGGCAGAATTCCACAGCGACTGATACTGCCGTACTTTACCATGACAGTTCCCAGTCGCCGAAAGCGGTAAGTGGCACATCATTTCATGTCAGTCGCTGATCAACAACAACAACAACGACAATATTTGAATTCCAGTATAGAGGCAAATCATCTCATATCATATTATAAACATTATTTATATTAATACTGGGCATTGTGTTGTTCAAGAAGCGAAACCCGGGGGCTGCACAGTCCCACGGTGGGCAGGCGCACAGGAAACAACCCCCTCTCAAGAAATACTGGCGACGCCCATGAATGATTTGGTGTTGACATTACAACACTGTCAATATCACAGAATTCAATGTCAGTGTGGTTAAGCTTGCTTATGTTAGAACTACGCATTTTACAGAAATATTTCATAATGCTATAGTTTTGAGAAAATTAATAACACTGAGCCCTAAAATTATTTGTCTTCCCATATATAAACTTCTCGTTTTTCTTTGACAGAGAATGCTGCAGCTGCTGTTTGTCAGTATTGTTGTGTTAATGGTAGTGGTAAGATATCGTTCTCATTCATTATATATTAAGGATGAAATATGGTACGCTCACCTCTGTATTAATGCTGGAGAGTGTTGGATACAGTGCACCTTGGCATGACAGGAAGATATAGGTTATTAACCTGAAGAGATAATGGACAGAGAGCAGTATAAGTTACAAATGTAGAACTTGGTTGGGGACATGAGAATCAAGGTGTCCGATGGAGGTTAAGGTAGAATGGGAGACAAGCCAATGGAGAGGAATGTTGCCTTTGACCGAGGAGAAAATATACTAGTATAGTGGACAGTACAATTTACATGTTAAATGCACATGAAATGATTACATAATTACATTATTGAATCAAAGTTTTATGTATTCAGATTGCATAATTCCATACATGTAATTTCATCTATATGTTCTTATATTTTACAGATAACAGTTATATTAAGTATCTATAGAGGGGTGGTATTGGGCGAGTATGGTGGTCTGTATTTCATGCTGGGTATCTGTCTCCTAGGCTTTGTAGCAGTTGAAATTATCTTGGTAAGATTTACTGATTTAACACTTTGAGCCATTTATGTAGAAATTTTGTGTTTTCGAATATATATTTTATGGCAATAACTGAATTATGTAAGATGTATTGTGAGATACACTCATACATCAGAATGGAGCTCACAAACTCTCCAAATGCTGAGGCTATTATAAGGCTGCAGGCCCATATAATCTACCCTACATGTAGGGTGGTTAACGATTCATGTAACATTTCACTTTAGTACTTGTTTATCTCAATTCAAATTATATGTTTCTGTTCTATAATTTTGTGTAAGCTTACACCATGTATTGTCGTGGATTAATTCTTTTAGATCATAATATTAAGTCATGTGTTACATATACATGTATCTGTTCATTATTTTTCAGGTGGTGTTCATTCGTAAGGGGGATCTTCCAAAAGGAAAACTCTGGTTTTTATACTTCATGGGTGTTTGTGTCATGCTGGAAGCTATTTTCACAAACGTTCTATTGTTTAAGTGATCAAACTTAAACTGTAATGAACAATGCTCTGTCCTTATATTATCATTTTATTAGTGGCATTTTTGCTTTCCATATTACATTAGCATTTGAGAGAAATTGGAGAGTTTCAGGATTTCAGGGTATTTGCATTAACTAGATAAAACTTCACAGGCCACAGTATTTCTAGGATCAGCTGTGAAGCATATTCTGAGAATTCAGTTGAAGTTTGTACTCTTATCAGTCAGGCATAAAACGTACTCCAGCAATTAATGTGAGTGTGCATGTTTATATTGTATTGTATAAACATTTCCCAAATGGTAAATGGTCCAATAATTCCCCGTCCATGAGTACTCGTGTGATCAAAAAACATTCGGTCAGTACCAGTATTACCAACATATATTATGGTAAACTCATTGAAAAAAAAGCTTCATATGAACATATATGATCATAATTTTTTATCCATCATCAGATTTCATTTACTTAAATACTTCTGATAGAAATGAATTGTTCATATTGTGATAAAATATTCAGCAATGGGTGTGCTGGTTTACCATCCAGCTTGGGCTCAACAAGATAGCTGTTTTGTCCATTTTTGTAAAGATATTTGTGCTTGTGCAAACCCAAAATATACAAAATGTAGGTTAATATGGTTAATTTCATAAGAAAGTTATATTATCCGATATACCTGTGCAATGGTCTCCTTTATAATGTCTCCATCAACAGTTTATTCATTGCAGATTTGAGGATTTTCACCTTTTCTAGGAACTAATGGTGTTTACATGATATTTTATCCTGAGAATGTAATGTCATTACCGTAATACTTGTATCAAAGTATTCACGTCACATGTGATATGTTGTAACAGTTTCATTGTTATATATTTTTGTTAATTGCATTGCCACTGAACAAGTAATATGACAAAAACGCATTAAAATAAAAGAAATTGTTTCAAATGTGATCATATATGATCATAATATTTTATCCATTGTTCAGATTTCATTTACTTAAACCCTGATAGAAAATTGAATTGTTTGTTCATATTGTGATTAAATATTCAGCAATGGGAGTGCTGGTTCACACACCAAAAATCATTATGTCATTAATATTCTTGGAGAAATTAATCGTATGGACATTGTTCATATTCAGATACATCCTCGATAGACCAAGGGTATCTCTATCCTATAGTCTGTCCATTTTTTTAGACGTCTAATTTGGAGCTTGTCAAAAATCAATAGTTAACTCTGCATACATTTCCTTTTTTGCACCGAGTAAAACAAATTGAACTTTACAAAATGACCACCATCACTCTGTGATATCCACAATATATCACTCTTGAAATATCTGTGTAATTCTCTCCATAAAAAAACAACAGTACAGTGGTTTTGTATAACGTGCCTCAATCACAGAGAGAGAGAGAGAGAGAGAAAGAACGGCATGATATATTCGTGTTCACTAGCACAAATATCAACAATGCCGTGTACGGTCATTGTGTGTTGGGTTTTTCATTCGGCAATTTCACTGGGCATGGGATATAAGCCACACTCTCACGGACGTCCTTTGTTACTTTATAAGGCATCAATGACCTTTGTACCAGTGAGCATGAATACATTATGACGTCTCCCTATGTAATTGAGGACTGGTACATGAAACACCTGTACTGGAGTTTTATATGAAGAGAATTACAAAGTTATTTCATGCGTGATATATTATCGATATCATGGAGAAATGGTACTTCAGTTTGTTCTACACGCTGCAAAAATGAAAGTTTATGCAGAGTTAATAGTTGATTTTTGACAAGCTCCAAAGTAGTCGACTAATTAACATGTGAACAGTGTGACTAACGTCACAGGACCTACGAAGTACAGTAGGCATTAGGACTCCCATCTTCATTTTATCCAGCAAAAACCACCAGAAATTTTCATCATAAGTAGGTCAGCTCAGAACTTGCTGGTAACAGTCCCCTGATGCACCTTCATGCCCAAAAAATCAAGGTTCTAATGTCAACGGTTCTCCTTATTTTGCCGACGAAAGGATTCGGATGGACTGATTCACTCATTACCGGACAATTTGAAATGGTAGCCTACTTCGTGGGAAAATGGACAGACTTTAGATACCCCTGGTACACTTGGGAATGGACCGTGTACATGGAAAATGCGACTTGTAAATCTTGTGTATATTTACCAATTAGATCACTTGTTTACTGTGACCATGGTGAAATTCGAAAAATATGTCTTTTAAACATTATTTGAAGAAAAAATAATTGTATTTATTAATTTCGTAATGTATTGCTATGCAATATGATATTAGTATTTGGCTCAAAAAGAAACCTTGACGTAAAAGATGGTTCAGTTAGAGATAGAATGATCGGTGTATAGATAGATAGATAGATAGATAATAACTTCAGATAGATTGATCTATTCATTTATGTGTCACCATCAGCAATATACATACAAACACGTGTTATAAAACAAGACATATCACCGATGCCACTCGTGAGAGACCGTTAGATGTTACAATTAATATCGTAGGTTCATTACCCATAATCGGTAATGAACTGGATATATTAAGAGCGCATACTACAAGGGCGGATCTACGGTAGAAAATCAAGGGTGGGTCCAACATATTTCTAGGAGAGTCCGTTCGGCTTCATTCAACGCAATCTGTGGCATTTCAGACGGATTTTCAAGGGAAAATTTGCCAACATCAGTTACATCCTTTACATGTATTGAAAACATCCCAATCCCCCAAAATTAAACAAAACGGATATGCGATTTCGTGACCGATCGTCCCAGTCAAAGAGTATCATCGAGTATTTCGATACCAAATAAAAGAAATAAATTCAGACTTAATTGGGGATGTGCTCCTCATTCTATAATGTGTTAACTTGTCTTTGTACAGCGTGAGTCACTTAATTTTAAACTACACTTTAATATTCATAACACTTTGTTTTTCAGGGTTTATTTTCTTACGGAACTATGAGCGGAGTCGAATACAGCGGTTTCCGTATTCACAAAATTCCCAGCGGTTATTTCTTAAAACTTCAAATACTTTATGCATGGACCCAATACCTTAACAAAGTAGGCCTTTATCGTCCATGCTTTATGTAAGGATCACGGGAAAATGTATAGGCCTATACAATGACGGAGTTCTGAAGACAACAATGGATCTGGGCCCATTCAACACGATAAAGGTCTGAATCATACATACCAATCTATAATCAGCCGTTGTCCATTAAAGAATTATCTAGAGTATGATGTATCTCAGTCACGCTTTGATTGCGACTGTTCATGTGAACTCCTTGAGGATATTGAAATACATGGGTTCATACGGCCCGTAGCCTCGGGTTAAGCGGAATTAGACACGAGTTACGAAACGTAATGCCATAGATGTTGTACGCCACGCTCGTATTTTGCTATCAGCTTGCGATATATATCGCCAAAGGAGATGTTACGATAAGGCGGAATTTTGGTCTACACGTGGTGCGGTTAAAATCGAAATAATAAAATGTCCTAAAAATAATTGTGTTTTAATGTAACGGCAAGAGAAAATATATGTACACGATATGTGAAAGTTTGCGTTATGATTATAGTTATGACATCAAATTGAAATCCGCAGCATGTGCTATTTCGTAAAAAAAATCGAGTGATTTAAACACACATATAGACACGAAGGGCTCCTTGGACCAAAAAGATTTTCCAGGAGTGGATATATAGTGCCACCGCACATCATCAGGTTAAATGGCATTTCTGTCCAAGGGGTGCTTCGTGTCTAAATATGTGTTTAAGTGACTTTATTTAGACCCTTCTTTCACGAAATAGCACAGGCTGTGGATTTCAATTTCATGTAATCATAACGCAATCGAGCTAGAACTTTCACATATTGTGTACATATATTTTCTCTTACCGTTACATTGAAACACAATTATTTTTAGGACATTTTTTTTATTTCAACCGTACCACTTATAGGCCAAACCCCGCCTTATCCTTCCATCTCCTTTGAGAAACTTTGAGTGGAGGCGCCTGATGATATAGCCTTGTTTTTTAAGTTTCTGCAATAATGTTTTGTGACGTTTAAAATCGTCACATTTAACACAGGATCTAGCAAATGCTACTAGACGAGATATGTATACGCCATATGCACGGCCAGTGCCCATTGCGGTGCGATGGAATGCCCAAGTGCATCCATCCATCCATATGCAGGTACCTCTGGTATATTACTGTCCAGATAGAGAGAATTTACGATGTAGAAATTGTAATCTCTTTTGTCATGAATTCGACGAGAGAGAAGACTCGCTTCAGTTTTATAGAGACACAGGTCTGAATAAGATGTGCCGTCAGGGCCATCTGTAGTTTCCTTCAAATCCAGTGAAGCTGGATATATATCCTTCACTGCGTCATTTATATAGCGATTATCCACAGCAAGAAGTTCGTCTATATAGCGTTTGGTGAGTGAGAAGGAATGGGTTTTGGAAATTATCTGTTTCTGAAAGCGTCTGCATATAGTCCTATTCACAAGAGAACAGATATAGGTCCGCCAAATGGGTGCACAATTAGTACCCATTGGCAATCTGATTAAAACTCAGACTTAATAACCGCTCCTCTGTCGGACATGTCGCTAATTAAGATCTGGGACAGTCCCTATAACAAATCCTTCAGATGAACTCAGAATCAAATAGTTTCCGGGTCAAATAGTCGCCCAATGAGATGCCTCGTAGTATAGCCTGTCGGTTTCTCTCCTAATATAAACGTTGTTGCGATGCAGTCATGACCTGATTTTATGAAACAAAATAACCGTACCTATATATCCAGCAGTGCAAGAAATATCCCTTGATCTTTTCACCTGGTCTGTCATTGAAGAGAGCAACGGGGAGCAAATAATAATCTTCGGTGATCGCTCATGGACTGGAGTCGAGAGCAAGAACTTCGTCAGCCGCTTGCATGGGTTGGATTTTTCTGCGCCTCGTCCGTACACTCGGCAACATAAAGATTTCCCGTAGCCGGTAGAAAGAACGGCTATACAGTGTCTTTTACGTAGCATACAAGAAAGCATCTGCAGTTGCTCCTGCTTTAATGCGGGCACGTCAAATTCATGGCACATCATAATTTTCGACCTCGCTCTGAATATAGACACCCCTTCGCCTGTCGAAGTTGGACTGTGATTGGTCGCCAGTCTGGAATGCGCGACAGATTTAAGATAGGGACTGTCCCAGATCTTAATTAGCGACATGTCAGATAGAAGAGCGGTTATTAAGGCTGAGCTTTAATCAGATTGTACCCATTGGAAGCCTTTCAAAATGCATCGGCTTGAAGCAAGCCACCTCTGACCAGTTCCCGCTGCGAACCCGGATCTCTCCCTAGGGACCCAATATGTGTACATACCGAAAAGATGAGGGGTCAAACTCCGGACAAGAACATTATGTAAACATACCCAAAGCGGCTCTCCCAGCTTTGATATGCTGTGATGAAGGTGATTATAAAATGATTGGCATGTTATCCTTTTGATATCTCATCTGATTATTAGGGCATGAACAAGTGTGCGTTGTGTGTGTGTGTGTGTGTGTGTGTGTGTGTGTGTACCCACAACCTACCTCGAACTTGTGGTCATCTTGACGTGACCTAATATACTTCAGCATTTACCAGTGTGTGACCCGCGGTGACCCACATGGGGTGCCATCTTCGGACCCCTCCTCGAAAGGATAAAAATGTGGGATCACGGATGCCATCCTCATTTGGTCATCATGTCGGCACGAGATCGGAAGCATGCAGCAACTGGAGATACTGGAGATAACCCCTCATGATTTGGTCCGTGGGGCGGAACACAGCTCATGCGTTGTTTGTGTGAGATTGATCCACTGAATTCCTACCCTGATACAAAAGCGAGTCGGACAAGCAAAGAAGTAAAAGATCTTACAGAAAGACGGATTTCTCGGTGCTATCTTAGCGCTTCGGGTCGCCTCCGTGCTAAGCCCTGTACTGGGTGACTCTTCGTTTGATGATGGAGCATACGACAAACAACGATCCTGGTCGAATCACGCCTGCTTCAAACCCGGCAACCTCCAACCCTATCCCACCTACTGTGAAGACGTTGGACACGCTCGGAGAAGAGATGCGTCAGATTTTGCAATGGTCAGAGTTGAGCGACAGTGGGAAAGTGCAACGGTACAATTAAACACTCTATCTGTACATGACGTTCATGGGCTAATAAAAAGCACCCTCTACCCTGGGAAAACACCCACCCCGTCGACCTCAGCACCACTTCAGCAGACACCCACACAGACATCACCATTACATTCGGCTCGACACTGGGTCAAATATGAAGTATACGTGTTGAGGAATTGACCGCCTCGTTCAAGAAAAAGGCGAAATTGGTGTTGCAGTGGGTGAAAGACAATCCCAGCATGACCTGTAATGATACTGGTGAACTTCTTCAGAACTAGGTGGTACCCGGTACCCACATGACGGAGTTGATGACTGACACGCTCCGTCAACCTAAACTGTTCGACCCACGAGGTTGAGAGGTGCTTGCCCAGGGACTGAAGGACATACACGCACCACAGGAATTGGGGGGAATCCCTAGTGCTGGGCATGAATGCAGAAGCAGAAACAGAAACCACCAGTATCGCTGCTGGAGGGGGAGTCGGAGTCACCACCCAGAACACGACAATGAACACCTCTTTTCACTTCTTCAAGCACTACCTTGAACATCTTGCCCGTCGAGATTTATGACACATACCATGTTATAGCTGCGGTCATGATAGCGGCAACTATCCCTCAAGGAAGAGGAATCCTATTAAGATACGTGGGCAACACCTATAACTTCGCTTTCTCCGAAGGTCAGTACTATACACCCAAAATATCTCATCAAGGAGATGACCTCGTCATGTCAAAGTATCTTCTTGTTTTCGGATCACTTGCACATGAAGTACGACGATTGGAACCGCAAGTTCCGGATGATCCTGGACCGTATGCTTCAGCATGACGTTGAGGGAACTGTGTAAATTGGATTCTGATGGCTACGTCGGACGCAGATGGGCGTGTACGGATGTGATCGATGGTAACACTGTCGGTCATATCGATGCCCACTACCAACTCGCCTGTCTAGTGCAAGCGGCATACGGAGATAAGTTGTACAGAGATCAAGTTTTACTCACATGCTCTATGTGCCGATCGGACAGACAGACACCATTACCATCGATGTCCGGACAGCCGATGGCATTAGCAATTGGGAGAATGGTGATCACACTTCATTTTCGACAGGCGGTCAAAACGTCGTCGGCGCACTCTCTCTACTTTTGTATAATGTCCCGAAAGGTGCCTTACCAATGCGATTCACACAGCTATGTGGAGCATTACACTTAGCTGGGGGTGGCCCTGCCGTTTTTGCTAGCGCACGCCCCCACCGAGCCACGGACTGGGTGACGTGCTCGGCAGCGCAGTCAAACGCCGAACCGAAGAAGTGGGAGGCGTCTTGTTCACGAAAGCACAACAAGCCATATAGGGCATAAAGAACTGCACTACCGACGACCGTTAAAACGACGACGCACATCGAAGTCCCGGCACAATTTTGTGCAAAAATGGACTTGATTCATCCGGAGTCGTCAGTATGTCGGCACCTCTTCCCATTTCCCTTATATGTGTTGTAACTTCTACCAACAACTCTTCAGTGACTCGTCCAACACGTACCCATATCGTGCCTACATCGAGACGCTGATGTGGTACGACCGAGAAGCCCAAAAGTCTGAGTTGGCAGCATCCTTGTTCTACGGGGACACCCCGAGCATATGGAAGCTGGAAATGACAATACCGGATTGGTAGCTCTGTCGTTCTCATTGGCCCTCTGAGCACGAACCTGTTCTCGCAAGATCTTTCCTCTTGAACAAGGTGCCCATGAAAACTCCGACTTCTAAGGGCACTACCAACCTTTGTCTAAGATCGACGTCGAAACTGCAGTGCTGTATGTCCGTAAAATGAAGCAGAATCGGTAGGGGTGGGGCGGGGGGGTCATCTAAAAAATATTGCTCTTGGGGGAACTGCCCAGCGACTGATCCTGGCCTGTGTGGAAAATACCATCTCAAGGGGATCTACCCAGAGAACTTGTTTTACATTAAATCTTTCAACAGCAGCTTTGTCACCCTATATGAGGACGAGAAGCAGGCCGCTGCCCATTGCCCTAACACTGAAATTTGCGCGGGATAATTCATCCGGAGCCCCCAGGACGATTAATTAATCCAGGACGAAGTGAACCACATCACTCTGGAGGCCTTCGATAGCGGGTACTCGTTGTTTAGATTCGATCTGACCCCGAACGTAGACAACGACCATCGAGGGTGACCCATAGACATGCACCGTCTTTCAAGGGATGTTTGCTCGAGTTGTATTCCCGTTAGACCGTGTTGATCACGTGACAGTTTAACGTTCACGGAGATAACTTAATGACTCATACAACGATTATCATAGACCAATAGCTATAACAGTGGAGTTGTGTACCATACAACTATAAAAATATGCTAAGCAATATGCAGAAAATATAATATAACATGTTTTATTAATCAACTAGTTACAGTTACACTACAACATTTCACCGCATCACTATAGATTCATCCATAATATATAAATATGTAGAACTATTTTGAATATTCAAAATTGTTCTTAACAAAAATTATTCTTAAACAAATTGCATTCATATTTTCGAATCATCACTGTCCTTCTCGTATTCCGCACTACTCAATTCTTTCTTTGATGTTCTGTTTGATAGCTTCCTCGTAGCTAATATTATTCACACTTTGAAGCACACTGGCTGTCTTCAATATTTCGTGATGGATATAATCATTTTCCATCTCATGACAATTGATCATGTGATCATAAAACTGTTGACGTAATCTCTTTTTCATTGTTGGAGTATAGTCCTTTCTTGCCATTTCTCCCGATAACTATTCATCATAACTATAACTTACATACTGTTGTTTCCTCTCAACGATATCTTCACCACATTCCTCTATTATAGTCCATGAGCCAGACCAGATATCGGTACCACCTGGGGTGGCAAATTCTCATTATGTTTTTTTGGAAGCCCTACATCCGTAGATAATAAAAAACTTTGAAAGCAGTCCGGGACTCACAGCTTAATGGTAGTAATCACCTCTTAAAGATGGACACCCGAGTTCAATCTGAGGGACCAGATTTGGGGGTAGGGGAAATATAAAGTTAAATAACTTTGCAAGTAATGGTGATATAGTGACATTTGGCCACTCGAAATGTTGGTAATCTGGTCCTCTATATTTTGGTATCTCTTATATGCTAATATGTCAATTATGTAGGTCAACAGAGGTCAAAAGGTCACGAAAACTGAACCCTGAATAAAATGTGACAACCTGTAGGAAAACTCGCTGCAGATACCATACCAATGGGATTTTCTGAACGTAAATGGGTTCAAATGGAAGCCAAGAAGTACCCAAGTCTATAATAAGTCGAAACAAGTGCAGTTTATTATTATTTAGACTGTGGCACAGAACTGTTTTTGACGTATTTTCAAAAATGGTCTTTTTATTGCACTAAAAACAGGCAAAATTGTATGAAGTTGGACAGCTTGAAATTAGTTGCATATTTTGAGAAATAACTACTCCAAATGCTTATGGCTATGTCTTAGGACTATTCAGGGATTAGTTAAGCTACATTTCGAGGTAATTAGGTCACCAGAGGTCAAGGTCAAAGATTGCCAATTATTAATTTTCTACATTTTTCCTTGGGAATTTCATATCAAAATGTATTTACATTGCAACCAGTTTCAAGTATAGAGCATCAGAGACATCGCTGGTGCGCCCTGTACCGTATAGCCCGTATGGCATAGGGTACACCAGGATTCAAGTGCACCAGGTATGGGTGTCCGCAGGGGTCAACGGTCAATCGTGCTCCAAGTCCCCTTTATCGCTTGTTAAGGCGCTGAGACGGGCGTTAAGGCGTAAAGATAGGGCGTTAAGGCGTTGAGACGGGCGTTAAGGCGAACGACGGGCGTTGACGGCGTCAGTACCTTTCGATGTATTGGTGGCAATTCCATGAAAGCCAGAGCTTCTGAGCTAGTTCACATGGGCGTTGAAGCGTTAAGCTAAGCGTTGGTGAACGTTACTGTCTATAAATGCAAGCGTATTCCCAAATCCCCTGGGGCGGCAAACTCTCGTTATGTTTTTTTGGAAGTCCTATACCCATAGATGCAAAAAAAACTTTGAAAGCAATCCGGGACTCACAGCTTAAAGGTAGTAATCACCTCTTAAAGATGGACACCGGAGTCCAATCTGAGAGACTAGATTTTGGGGTATGGGAAATATAAAGTTGAATAACTTTGCAAGTGTTGGTGATATAGTGACATTTGACCACTCGAAATGTTGGTAATATGATCCTCTATATGTTGGTATCTGTTATATGCTAATATGTCAATTATGTAGGTCACCAGAGGTCAAAGGTCACAACATATCACCCCTGTCTAAAACGTGACCACCTGTAGGAAAACTCGCCGCAGATACCATACCAATGGGTTCAAATGGAAACCAAGAAGTATCCAAGTCTATAATAAGTCTCAACAAGTGGAGTTTATTATTATTGAGACTGTGGCACAGAACTGCTTTTGACGCATTTTCAAAAATGGTCTTTTTATTGCGCTAAAAACAGGCAAAATTGTATGAAGTTGGACAGCTTGAAATTAGTTGCACATTTTGACAAATAACTACTCGAAATGCTAATGGTCATGTCTTAGGTCTATTCAAGGATTAGTTAAGCTATATTTCGAGGTAATTAGGTCACCAGTCTCGAGGTCAAAGATTGTCAATTATTAATTTTCTACATTTTTACTTGGGACTTTCATATTACGATGTATTTACATTGTAACCAGTTTCAAGTATAGAGCATCCGAGCCGTCGCTGGTGCACCCTGTACCCTATAGCCCGTAGGACATAGGGTACACCAGGATGCGAGTCCGCATGGGTCAGAGGTAAATCTTCCTCAAAATCCCCTTTATCGCTCGTTAAGGCGCTGAGACGAGAGTTAAGGCGTAAAGATAGGGCGTTAAGGCGTTGAGACGGGCGTTGACAGCGTCATTGCATTTCGATGTATTGGTGGCAATTCCATGAAAATCAGAACTTCTGAGCTAGTTCACCAGGGCGTTGAAGCGTTAAGCTAAGCGTTGATGGGCGTTACTGTCTATAAATGCAAGCGTATTCCCTAAACACGCACAGTCGACGTTCAACCGTCAACATGGCTTATACTTGCTCTGAGTGCGAACGATACGATATGATGCGACACGAGAAAAATATACATGTGATTGAAGACTCCGAGGCACAAGAACCCGATACAGAGACTGATGAGAGTCCATCAACTGATACCAAAGCAGAGATTGCTCAGAGTCTATATACTGATACCGAAACAGGGATTGCTGAGAGTCTATCTAGTGATACGGAGAGCTTGACTTCAGATAGTCAGCGTACGTCCGAGGAAAGGGAGGCAGAACCTACCTTCTGGGATCGTATTGTGAGAGCAGCTATCAATACTCACGCTGCAGCAATCGAGGACGCCGGACAGGATAACTTGCAACAGCCAAATGAGCCCCGGCATCAGGAAATCAGCCATGGCGATCTATGAAGAGTATACCTTACTATCGCTTGAGATGAAAGGCGATCCCACGCACAGGTCCATCATGAAAACCAAGCGTCACTTGGAAGAGGATATGGGGCTACCACCCACCGAGGCCCTGGAAAATGCGATCAGGATGGGCAAACAACTCTTTCAGGACATGCTGCCTCAGTGGTATCCTGAAATGCCCGACGATGGGTTGATAGGGCCAAAATGGTCCAAATGAACTCCCAGATTGAGTGAGGGAGTGAGTGAATGAGGCGTGTCCAACGCCCGTCTTTACACATGGACGCACTAACGACGGTGAATGAGTGAGTGAGTTTACGAGCGGTAGCCAAAGTGGACATTTTGGGAGTTTGAAGGAAGGTGTTTGGGGTAGAAATGGATCATTCTTGGTCCGAATGCGTCGTTTGAAGTGGCATCTTGTAGCAACACCCGCCAACGCCAAGCTCAATGCTTCAACGCCATGGTGAATTAGCCAAAAAGCTCTGATTTTCATGGAATTGTCACTAATTCATTGGAAAAGCAGTGACGCCCGTCATTACGCCTTAAAGCCCTAGCATAACACCTCGAAGCCATGCTATAGACGGGAGAGAGAACAACAACAACAACAAGGATGACAGATGAGAGAACAACAACAACAACTTATTCTCCCCAATGTTTATTCTCCCCAATGTTACATCATACGCTGGGGGAGCCGCGTTGGGCATGTTCACAATTCAAGAAGACTCTTATCCGATCAGAGGCCGCCATTTGGCGCTGCATCTGTCATATTCTCGGCTGCTCTTGTCCAATCATAAGCCACTCTTTGAGAAAGTTCCATCTTTGCTCGGTGTGACCCAAGCATCATCGGGCAGTTCAGGATACCACTGAGTCAGCATGTCCTGAAAGAGTTGTTTGCACATTCTGATCGCATTCTCCAGGGCCTCGGTGGGTGGTAGCCCATATCCTCTTCCAAGTGACGCTTGGTCTTCATGATGAACCTGTGCGTGGGGTCGCCTTTCATTTCAAGCGGTAGTAAGGTATACTCTTCATAAATGGCCATGGCTGTTCTCTTGATGCAGGGGCGCATTTGGGTGTATGCCTGTTGTAAGTTAATCCTGTCCGGCGTCCTCGATTGCTGCAGCGTGAATATTGATAGCTGCCCTTACAATACTATCCCAGAAGGTAGGTACTGCCTCACTTTCCTCGGATGTAGGCTGACTATCTGAGGTCAAGCTCTCCGTATCGCTAGAT
>JAVTVY010010736.1:0-58274 GCA_036873755.1 Hanleya hanleyi
AATAGTTCAGTGCCTCTCTGCCATGCTCTAATAATTTCTCTCATTGGTTGATGTACAAAGTTTTTGTACAAAGTGAGAATCATTACTTCAACATATTCATTAATCTAATATGGATGATTTGTAATGAATATAGTAACAATAGTAGATAATTCTATATTTCAGAATAATGCGTTTATTAACTTTGTATGCCATACACTGAGTACTTGATTGACTGATGTACCCATATTCTTGTACAAATGTGGATCACTAGTCAGCCTATACTTTTATCAATTGAATGAAATGCATAATCATATACACCTAGAATGTATATGGCACTTCTGCTTTACTGAACAATAATATTAGGTTCAATAATTGATAAACCTGTACAGGCAGTAAAACTGTGGAATATTTTGGTGTAATCTGAATGAGGTTAATATATATATATATTTCTTTCTACGGGTTGATTCAATTCTAATTGTTATATGAGAATAACTTGGGTAATAGGATAGCCTACGACAGGCCATTTTAGTTGCATACATATTAGAATGGAGTGGTTTAGTTGTTCCTTCTGGAATGTACAGGGCCTTGATGAAGATAAGTGCTCTGACCGTGATTTTCATGATGCTGTTAGAAAATTTAGTTTCATCGGTCTCGCAGAAACGTGGCAGCATTCTAATTTTAATGTTGACATTCCTGGTTATAAATTTAAGAATTTTAATACACCTCGTATTTCTGACCGGAGACCAAGGGGTGGTATTGGTATTTTGTATAAAAGTTCTCTTGATGTTCATGTTGTTCATGTTTCTGATCTTATGATATGGGTGAGAATCGAATCAAACTGTATTAACACTGAGCACGATTTGTATGTAGGTATGGCTTATTTCCGACCTGACAACTCTCCATACTGGAAACATTACACTGGTCCTGATCCTTTTGAGGAACTGGATACTATACTATGTAAATATGGCACTAAGGGGCACATTATTCTGGGTGGCGACTTTAACTCTAGAACCGGAACTCGGAGCGAGTTAATTTCTTCACAAGGTTCCCAACACCTTCCAGACCTACCCGAGGACACCTATAACTATGTACATACAATGCGTAAATCGCAAGATCCAATATTAAATACATTTGGCCGAAAACTTATCGAACTCCTTACTAACAACAAACTCATAATATTAAATGGCAGAACAGTCGGTGATGAACTGGGAAAGTTTACTTGTCATACTGGGCAGGGAAGAAGCACAAATGACTACGTGATAGTCTCGGAACTGTTCCTGTCTTACATAAAATACTTCCATCTATGCCCTTTGTTGTATCTGTCCGACCATTGCCAACTATTTTGTCTATCAAAGCTCAAGATAATGCCCGTTAACAAGCTTACATCCACAACTAACATCACATTTAACAAAATCAAGCTCAAGCGTAAATGGAACAAAAACAGTCCAGATAAAATTCAACATGAACTTCGAAGCGAGGAGATAAAACATCTACTTAACAACTTTATCATGCTACCGTATGCTCTTACAGATGCTGGGGCTAATCAGTGCTTACACGATTTTACTGATATAATTCAATTGCTTAATGCCAAGGCAACAACACAGGTCAAAATTAACAAAGCCACTAAAAAGAACAAATGGTATAACGGCAGCTGTAAGTCGGCTAAATATAAAATGCGTAGAACCAAGTCACAGTACTATAGTAGCCTAATAGATAAACTACAAGATGCTAAAGAACGTGATGCATCTTACTACTGGAAACTCTTAAAAGAACTCGGCGGAACGCAAAAACAAATAGACAGGATACCGATTGACAATCAAGCAATCGCTAGCCATTTTACCCAGCTTATAGGCAAACCACAAGAGAACACGATGAACGCTAATCTCCCAGATAATCCATCCGCGGAATATGATAACAATCTAAACACGCCAATTACAGGCATCGAAATTCAAAATTCTCGTGCTGAACTAGGTAATAATATATGCCCCGGTGAGGATGAAGTAAGTAATGAGCTGCTGAAAAGTGTACTACCTAGTGCCATTGATCACACTGTGCGTCTTTTTAATATCATTTTGGACACTGGTTACTTTCCTACCCAGTGGCGTACTTCTACGATTATTCCATTACACAAAAAAGGAGATCGATCCAACCCTGAAAATTACAGAGGCATTGCTATTGGCAACGCATTAGGTAAACTTTTCACCAAGATATTGAACAAGCGTATTTCTGAACATATAGAAGATACTGGTCAAATAAGTCCAAATCAAACTGGGTTTAGACCCGGTTATCGCTCGACAGACCATATATTCACCTTGCGAACAGCTATCGATAAATATAGTCATTCTAAGAAACCGCTCTACTCCTGCTTCGTCGATTTTCGCAAAGCATTCGACTCCATTGACAGAAGTCTCTTATTTACTAAATTAAAAAAGAAAGGGATTACTGGTAAAATATTTCGACTCATTTCAACACTATACAGTGACTTATCATATCGATTAAAATTTAATGATGTCATATCCTCAAATTTTAGAAGTGAAGTGGGTGTCCGACAGGGTTGCTGTCTGTCACCGACACTTTTTAGCATTTTCATCGATGACATCATTCAACTTTTTGACGATGGATGTATGCCTATTAACATAAATGGTCAAATGATATCGCATCTCCTTTTTGCTGATGACCTCCTGTTACTGTCTGAATCGCAGGCAGGACTGCAGAGTTGCCTTGACAAACTTCAAGCCTATTGCGATGACAACAAAATGTCCGTCAATATGGATAAAACGAAAGTGGTTGTCTTCAAAAAAGGCCCACAAAATACTAACCAGAAGTGGAATATTGGTACTACTAACATTAGTCAAGCAAACGAATACCAGTATTTAGGAGTTGTGTTTTCCAGAACGGGACACTTTCGGCAAAATATGGAACATTTGAGTCGGAAAGCATCACGTGCTTCGTATTCGTTGATTAATAATTTAACTGATAAACACGTACCCATAAAAACAGGATGCCATTTATACCAAACACTAGTTAAACCTGTATTATTGTACGCCTCTGACGTCTGGGGGGTTGACGCCCTGCAGTACAAAAACATTGACACCATACCATTTGAGAAAGTTCAAAACAGATTTCATAAGAGGTTGCTTCAGGTCAACAGAGGAACGCACAATTAGGGTGTTCGAGCTGAGCTGGGCCTAAACCCTCTCTTTTACGATGTCGCTCTGAGGTCCGTGAAATACCTTAACTACATTGGGCAATATCACGACAGACTGACTTTCCATGCCTTCCAGGAACAATTGCTACTAGCTGATAAGAACACTGGCTGGCTGTACAAACTGAAACATGTTCCTAAGCGATAAATTAAATATAACCGACATAGATAACATGCATTATTCCTCACTTAAAACATCATTAGATACATATGTGAATTCATGTTTTGATCCATCGCTTCGTGACCATACGCAATCAAATGGATCCAGGAGTAAGTTGAGAACTTACAGATTGTTCAAATCAAATATTGAGTTTGAACCCTACCTATCATTGTGTAGACAATCTCCAGCTCGACAGTTCTTCTCAAAATTACGTCTCAGCGACCACAGACTAGCAATTGAGACCGGAAGGCATACTAGACCTATTACTCCTGTCGAACAACGGCTATGTAATAAATGTAATATTGTTGAAGATGAAATGCATTTTGTAATGTCCTGCAAAAAATTTGCAGATAGTCGATATGTACTATTTCAGTATGTAGTAAGAGAATATCCGGCTTTCATGAAATTAACAACTGCTGATAAATTTATTTTCATAATGTCATGCCGTGATAGTCCAACAATAATTAATACAGTGTGTTCAACACTCCTGAAATGGTACAGAAATGGTAGCTAGTGACTGTTCTTTACCAAAGCTATATTCACGTTCAGATATACGCGTTCATGTATATAGATTACATGTGCTTCTGTTTTGCATTTCAGTATTTTACTGTTCTACTGATTTTATTTACTCTTGTACTCTGCCATATCTGGTGTTCGTACAATAAAATCTTGAATCTTGAATCTACAACCCAATCGGTACAATAGGGACCCCTCTCGCCCCTGAAGATTGCCGGAGATTGCCGGAGAATTTGATCACCCACGACATTGTGGGAAAAACCCATACATTAACATTGGAAGTCACTTGGTTGACATGGGACTACGTTCTGTCCGCGGAGGAATACAAAGGTTAAAGGTTGCCGGAACTACTTTTGACCTCCACGTGACCTTGAGCTGGTGGCGCCCCCTGGCGCCCCAGACGCCACAGAGGTGAAAGGCGATGTGGCGTCCCCTATACCTTTAACCTGGAAAAAAGGGGACCAAGAGTTATCTCCCCCGGCAAAATGGGAGTCGAAATCACGGCTCCCTACTACTTCGGTGCTCAGTTGAGCTACATGGCGGCCTTCGTCAAGCCTCCGTTTTGTGCGTTTTTCAGGTGTTTTAGGTGTTGCTTATGGAATATGTGACAAAATGTCGCATGGTCGACCCCATATTTTTAGCAGCTTTTTTATTATAGCGCCCCGGGGAACACTGATGACAAATCTTATTGAAATCGATTGTCAAGATTTTCCCAGGAAATGAACAAAATTTGGCCTATTGTTGGTCATTTCAACAGATTTTTCAGAAAATATGGAGTACATACCGAGGGAAGAAAATTGGTCCCCGGTTAAATTTGCATAACTGGCTTGTATCTTGGATTAATGGTATGAGCATTCCCATCATTGCGCTGGACAAAGGTCATTTCCGGTCACGCGACTGTGGCGTCAGATATGTCGATGGTCAATAATATGCGGGTTAATAAGTATTGTCTGGCCGATGAAATAGTCTGTGCGAAACTATTGTCCTGAAAACAACCCAATGTGTATGTACAGAGTGAGAGTGTTCAAGTGATACCCTGCACGACACTGTTGACCAAAACACGCATGGCAAACGAATGCGCATGCACGCGATGGCGTCTCTCGGCAAAACTCATCTGGAAGTGACCCCGATCATCGCCGACGACGGGGGGCAATGTAATGATGCACATTTTAATTCTAATCGGAAAAACAAAATTGGGCCAGTTTGATTGGCCACCTCTGAAATGAGGTCGGGCAGGATGACCTGATCTCTGGCGGTCTTATCTCGAAAAACAATGGAGGGGAATGTATGCAGAATTTTGTATATGTTTGAGCCGAAAGACCAGGCTACCTGGTCTGGTGGGTCGTTTGTGGCGGCGAATATAGGAAATATAGTTTTCTCAAGATGAGGTTGAATAAACTTCTGAGTCCCATTCTGGACATTCGGTCATTTACTCTTGTGGTCAGATGAACTAAAACCCCGTGGACCTGCGATGCTCCTATTCAGAGATAAAGAATACAAAGTACGGATTATGTCCAATCCTCCTTCCTTTGTGAATATTTCTGGACAGATTTGATCAGTTGATGAGCGATTAAACTGAGATATGTTTGCTCTCGGTCTGTTAAGCTTCCACACGTCCAACCTAGTGGTGTTTATATATAATTACGCTGAGTAGGAAAATCGTCCAATAATGATAAGAGATTCTCCCCAGAATATTTTTGTCGACAAAAATCCGTGACTACAAATGCGAGAGGAAACAATGACTTCTAGCTGATTAGAGGTTGCAGCTATAATAGCCTGACCTGCATACAGGTTGGGCTGGGACTTTTCGCGAAATTTTTTATTCCAAAGGATCTGTATGGCTCAGGAGAATTCAAATCTGTATACAATATTAGTTGCTGCAGAAACATTTGTTGTACTACAGTAATAGAGCCTCCTGTGAATTAAGACTAAATGGTATGTTCTCTAATTATAATCTGTGTGTCCTGAGTCAACAGTTTTCAGGTGTGTAAAAAAAAACCCATCTCCTTACTAAATTTAGCTCAATTACCGGATCGTTATTTCTGAAATATGTTCAATCCACCAAATTAAACCAAATTGTTTACAATGAGCGTCCTTCTCCCCCAAGATATATCGTCTAGGGGAATACTGATCAGCGATACGGATTTGATATTTTTGGAACATCATGATGTCTTGCCGGCATCATTGAAAACTGTTGACCGCTTCTCTCTCGCAGGAAACAAACCTATGTTTATGTATACTATGATTGTCTTCTTGAATTTGGTGCTAATACTGTTATATGGAATATGGAATAGGTCTTTGGATTATGGACGCGGATATTCTCTAATGGACGACGGCTGAATTATGGATGACGGACTAGACGCTTGTAATTTGTATTTTGGCATCTGACATTGATGTAGGCCAACCAGTTTAACTTGCTAATTTTTGTTGGGATGATTCCCACCTGTGTATTGAAGTGCGTGGTTCAGATAATTTGGTTAAACGCTTCGAAAACAATCTTTGAAATGCCATACGGACGACCAGAATACGGAATAACATGTGTGTTGGTATTTTGGAATGTACAGGTTTGTTTAGACCTAAGTTTCTCGTAAACAAAGTAGATTAACTACATATCCCAGCAAAATAGAAACAAAACAATATATGGTATGTGCCAATATATATATAATATAGTATTATTTATGACTATAATTGTAAGTGTATGTATACACCCGCCATACATTTTATAGGGTTCCATTAAGTTTCTTTGCATAAGTAATCAATCTAACTAGCATGACTAGTCTACGAAATCCCTAGGCAGCGATGTACGTTCTCGACATTCGCATCTTATTAAGCATTGCGGCGTATTTTAAGCATTTTGCAAACAATATTCGATTACTAACAACTGTTCGTTGAAGTATCCGTAACTTTTCTGTAATTAACAACTTTGTTTTCTGAAATCTGGAGCTCACTATACATGGATGTGAAATTAAATATTGTTGTATGTGTTAAGTTTGGTTTTGTGGAATGATGTTTGGGGGCCAATGGATTATTGACATATCACAACGAGGAGATAATGTGTGCGCGGATTGATTAAAATTGTGGGTTAAAGGCCAAATCCCATACGGATTTCGCAGCCCATCAGCACAGTGCTTTATTTGGATTTCATTATACCTTTCTTCGCTCAGTCTGGGACAGTACAATATGATCTCTGGTTCAGTATATATCGTTACAAGCGCTATGTTTTAAAATAAATAACAAAAAGTGAAAGTTAAGAGGTATTATGAGAGAGATAGTCGAGTGGAGTACATTGTATATATACAAGTTTTAGATCTATTTTTGTCATTAAGGCTATTCTGGTAAATACTGTTCCTTGGATTTTTATGGATGAGAAGAGGTTGACATTTACGGCTTTATATACTCATAAACCGGATGATCCGCTGAGTCACATACGCATGCGTCGTTTAACCCGTGTGTAGTCGTCAGTCACAGCGCCATCTCTTTCCTAAGATATCGAAGCGGAATAATCCGCAAAGCTGATCTATCTCGCAGGTTTAGCTATTTTACATTGGCAGTTCGTTACTTTGATATATATTTGGATCAGCACGGCAGGTGGACAGACGATGAAAATTCAGCGGGGTATAGTCCCTGGCTTCTTTGGATTTGATATTCACGTTACTGGCTGCTACCTAAGTAGCGTGCACAATGTCTGAAACGAAGATGAATAATTAATTTCAATGAAAATAATATCAATTTGAACAAAAATCTAGATGACGGGAGACGGAGACCGCAAAGGAGCAGAGTTGAGTGGGAGAGAGAGCCAAGATATATCTCGAATAGTCGCGTCATTACGATATGTCTTCGTTAGCTCAGGAATTTAGTTTTCTCCAAAACAATCTTGACACGTTCCTGAATGGAATGTTGTCTGTGATTTCCTCTTGATTAAGTGTTCATTGTACAGAAAATAGTTTTGCCCCCCACTATCAGAAACAGGAATTTGTATTTGTCAGATGAAATCAGACCCTTCAAACCGGTTTTCTGACATAGCGTTTGTTAAACTTGCTCCAACGGTAACGTATGTGAAAGTCGAAACGGGAATCTCGGAGAGGTTAGTCCGGTGATATCAAAACGTTTTAAAACATAAAAATATAGGCTTGTACAATCATCAAAACGTTTAGGGAAAATATTTTTCCATAACAGTATTTAAGCGTTTTAAAAACATTCAACGTTTCCCTTTAACATTATAAAAAAGTTTAAAAACATTTCTACAAAATGACTTTGAAAATGTAATTATAATATTATTATAAATAACGTCATCAAAATCATTTCCCGGAAATGTTTTCGTGATGTATTACCATACAAAATATGTTTTCATGACATTTTGCCTAAAGTTTTTGTGGGGTTTTTGTGATGTTCATTGAGTTAGCTACTCCATGTTATCCACATAATGAAACTACGGAAAATGTTTACACGGTCATGGGTTACGATAGCAGATCAAATGAAAAACACTTCCGCTATAGATAAGGTTTAATGCCAGGAATGTTGAGGAATAAATCAACAATCGTGATGATACCGTGCAGTGAGCGGTGACAGAGTACCAGCGAGGCAGTTACGATACATTTACATCACGAAGAACAAGCCATTACCGAGCACTGGAAATCTGCAAGACCCGATCTGCCCAAGCGCTTCCTTCGAGCGTTATCACAAGGTACTCCGAGCCAATCTGATAAGGGGCGCTGAGATGTCCCCTACGAGGAAGGATTCATGCAACACTGCGTCTGGATGCTATACAGCTATATATTTGTGGATTATTTAGAGAAAGGAGTATCAGGTGCAAATTACAGGGATCAACAGGCACATGCTTCTTTTATAGCATCTGTGGTATTTTTATTCTAGCAGTAGAAATGCCTTCGATGTGATAATTACTCATAGTAAAATAATTCACCCTACCTCTCACAGATGAAGCCTGCATGGTATCCGCTATGAGTAATATTGCGTGTATCATATCATATCGCCATAATTCACATATCTCTTTCGTAATACACATTTGTGATCTCACCTTCAATCTCAGTGAGTTACAGTTGAACTTGTTATGGCGTTGATCAGACCAGTCTAAATTCACTGCTGAGAGACAACTTTAACTCTATCTGGTTCTGTGATTTTCAGCTAAATTGATTTGCTGCCGGTGATCATAGGTGACATTAGAGGTAAATGTGGATACCTAACACAATAAACATCACGAAAACCTCATAAAATCTTTAGGCAAAATGTCATGAAAACAACTTTGTATGGTAATACATCACGATAACATTTTCTGAAAAATGATTTTGATGACGTTATGAACACGTTTTTTAATAATAATGAATTACATTTTTCAAAATCATTTCGTAGAAATGTTTTTAAAACATTTCATGATGTTAAAGGGAAACGTTGAAATGTTTTTAAAACTTTTAAATGCTGTTATGAAAAAATATTTACCAAAACGTTTTAATGATGTTTTTATAACACTATACATTTTTATGTTTTGAAACGTTTTAGTATCACTGGGCAAACCTGTCCGAGAGTCCCGTTTCGACTTTCACGAAACAACGATATGTCAAAAAATCCGAGTCTGACTTCATCTGATAGAAATACAAATTCCTGTTTCTAGTAGTGGAGGCGGGGGGGGGGGGGAAACTATTTTCTGTACAATGAACACTTAATCAAGAGGAAATCACAGACAACATTCCATTCAGGAACGTGTCAAGATTGTTTTGGAGGAAACTAAATTCCTGAGCTAATGACGCGACTAATATTCGAGTTACCTTGGCTATCTCACCCACTCAACTCCTTGCGGCCTCCGTCTCCCATCATCAAGATATATGTATATGAATGTATACAGAAGTCAATTGAGTTTGTAGATTTTTGTTCAAATTGATATGATTTCCCTTGAAATTGATTATTCATCTATCAGACATTGTGGAGGGGGGGGGGGGATTTGGCTTAATGTCACACTCAAGTTTGTTTCACTCATATGGTGACAGTCAGTTTGGTTGGCGGAGGAAGCCGGAGTACCCGGAGAGAACCACCGCCCGTCGGCAAGTAACTGACAAACTTTCACACATGGACCAGCTGGGCTCGAACCCCTGCCGGTTCAGCGGCGTGAGTCTAGCGGTTCAGACATTGTGTACACTACTTAGTAACATAGCAGCCAGTAACGTGAATATCGCATCCATAGAAGCTATAGTGACTAACTCGCTGAATTTTCCACCTCAAAATTTTTGCTTTTCTGTATGGAAAAGTGGGTAAAACCTATTTTATTTCATATCAGATGATTATTTACTAATTTATCATGCAATTTTGCGAAGAAAAAACAAAAATAAAAAATTCGAAAATTCTGACCGAAAAATGCTCTTTTTGAAAATGACGTCACAGTGACGTCGGCATGGCGGCCACCCCCCAGGCTGCGGTACACCCCAAATAAATCACCCAGGCCAGATAGGGTTAAAAGGTCTGATTTGATCAGACAGAAATATAAATTCCTGTTTCTAGTAGTGGGGGCAAAACCATTTCTGCACAATGAACACTTAATGAAGAGGAAATCACAGACAACATTCCATTCAGGAACGTGTCAAGATTGTTTTGGAGGAAACTAAATTCCTGAGCTAACGAGGACATATCGTAATGACGCGACTATTCGAGTTACCTTGGCTCTCTCTCCTACTCAACTCTGTGCGGACTCCGTCTCCCATCATCAAGATATATATTTACATGAATGTATACAGAAGTCAATTGAATTTGTAGATTTTTGTTCAAATTGAAATGATTTTCATTGAAATTGATTATTCATCTTCGTTTCAGACACTGTGTACACCACTTAGTAACATAGCAGCCAGTAACGTGAATATCAAATCCAAAGAAGCTATAGTGACTACCCTGCTGAATTTTCAACCTGCTGTGTTGATCCAAATAGATATCAAATTAAAGAACTGCGAATAAAAAATAGCCAAACCTGCGAGGTAGATCAGCTATGCGGGTCATTTCCGCTTCGATGTCTTAGGAAAGAGATGGCGCTGTGACTGACGACTACATACGGGTCATGCGCCGTGTACATAGATGGCGCTGCGGATCATACGGTTTATGCGTAAATAGCCGTAATTGTCAACCTCCGCGCACTCATAAAAATGCAATAACCTTACCTATGGAAGCCGGATGCGGCCATCTCGCGTTTTCGCATTTTCGCATCTATAATAGTAATGCGAAAACGCGAAAATCCGACGCGAAAACGCGAAAAGCCGACACGGAAACGCGAAAACCCGATGCCAAGACACGAAAACATTTTCGCGTCGGGTTTTCATGCAGCTATATGAAACACGAAACCGCGAAAATGTTTTCGTGTCTTCGCATCGGGTTTTCGCGTTTTCACGTTTTCGCATTTTCGCGTCGGGTCTTCGCGTTACTATTATAGATGCGAAAATGCGAAAACGCGAGATGGCCACATCCGGTTACTGACCAAAGAAATGAACGTTATAATGAAATCCAAATAAAGCATTGTGTTGATGGGCCGCGAAATCCGTATAAGAAGCGGTCCTTAAACTACAATTTCAATCAATCCGCACTCATTATCTTTCCGTTGTGATATGTCAATAATCCCTGCCCACAGTCACTATGTAACTTGGTACCCAAACATCATTCCACAAAACGTGGATCCTAGCAGTCGAAGAGTACCAAAGTGAAACTTAACACATTCAACATATTTAATTTCACATCCATGTATATTGAGCTTCAGATTTCAGAAAAAAGGTTGTTAAATACAAAACAGGTACCGGTTTTTCAACGAACTGTTGTTGGCAACCCAATGTTGTTTGCAAATTCTGCCCAAGGCTTTCGCAGACTAATTAGATTAATTACATATTCAAGAAAACATAATAGAACCTTATATAGTATATGCTGGGTACTATTATAGTTATAAATACTACTATTATATATATTGGTTTAAGCTATATATTGTTTTATTTCTATTTGCTGGGATATATAGTTTATCTAATTAGTTTACGAGAAACTTTAGGTCTAAACGAACCCGTACATTCCAAAACACCAGCAAACCTGTTATTCCGCATTCTGACCGTCCATATGGCATTGCTAAGATTATTTTCGAAGCGTTTAGTAGAATTACCTGAACCCCCGCACTTCACCGCACAGGTGGAAAAATCCCAGCAAAAAAGATCAGGTTAAATTGGTAGGCCTACATCAGTGTCAAATGCCAAAAAGCAAATCCCCACTACGATATATCTAGGGAAAGTAGATTAACGCTCCTTGTAAACAAAAGCTAACGGTTATATTTGGTGGATTGAAAATATTTTAGAAATTGATGATCCGCTGATTCAGCTAAATTTAGCAAGGAGAATATTTTTTACACACTTGAAAACTCTTAACTTGGGACACACAGATTATAATTAGAGAACATACCAGTTAGTCTTAATTCTCAGGAGGGTCTATTTCTGTGCTACAACAAACATTCCTGCGGCATCAAATATTGTGGATAAATTTGAATTCCCCTGAAGCATACAGATCATTTGGAAGAAAATGCTGGCGAAAAGTCCCATCCCAACTTGTATGCAGGTCAGGCTATTAGGTGCAACATCTAATCAGCAAGAAGTCATTATATTCTCTCGCATTTGTAGTCACGGATTTCTGTCGACAAAAATCCTCTGGAGAGAATCTCTTATCATTATTAGGCGATTTTCCTAGTCAGCGAAATCATAAATAAATATCACTAGGCTAGACGTGTGGGAGCTTAACAGACCGAGCGCAAATATATCTCAGTTTAATCACTCATCAACTGATCAAATCTGTCAAGAAATCTTCACAAAGGGAGGAGGATTGGAAATAAACCGTACATCTGTGTATTCTTTATCTCTAAATAGGAACATCACAGGCCCACGAGTTTTCAGTTCATCTGACCACAAGAGTAAATGGAAGGTCCAAAATTTGACTCAGAAGGACCCACCGTATAAAACACAACACACCATGCACGTGGGCGAGACAGAAATTATTATCCACATAATAAAAGTATCTTTAGTGCTACACTACATGTACAATGACAAGCGCATGAATAATATGTGCTGTATTATTACGAATAAAGCTAATGCATGCTGGTCGATAAACGAATACAGAATAAAAAGATGTATGCATATAAGTTAAAGCAAGTGACAGCAAGCATTCCCGAGGAAACCTTAAAAGCCTAGATGTACACAAAATGTCTGGTATGCAGATCAACTATATATAAATTATAATGCACATTACGTTCATACAAAACACTCCAATCCAACATACGAAGTTGGGAAACTGACAAGATAGTGATTGTAAGGTGTATAGGCGTCCATTTCGTTATTCAATGTTCAACCGTTCTCCATTAATGAATTTCGGCTTCCATAATCCAAAGACCTAATTCATATAACAGCATTAACACACACACACACACACACACACACACACACACACATAATAATAATAAAAAAGTATACATAAAAATATGCTAGATTCATGCAAGAGAGAAGCGGTAAACAGTTTTCAATGAAACCAGCAAGATATCATGATGTTTCAAAAATATTAAATCCGTATCGCAGTTCAGTATTCTTAATCCATGATGATCTTGAAGTACAAGGGTTCATACGGCCCCTAGCCCCGGGTTAAGCGGAATTAGACACAAGTTACGAAACGTTTAGTGGAATAGCATTGTTTTATAACTTCGCAATAATGTTTTGTGACGTTTATTAAAATAATCACATTTTACACGGGAGCTAGCAAATGTTACTAGGCGAGATATGTATACGCCATGTGCAGGTCTCATTGGAATATTACTGTCCAGAAAAGGTTAGTTTACGCTGTTGATATTGTAATCATCTCTCTTATCATAAAGTCGGCGAGGTGTAGACATGTAGGCCTAACTACGATGCGCCGTTAGGGCTATCTGTAGTTTCATTCAAATCTAGTGAAGGTGGATATATATCCTTCACTGTGCCATTCATATAGCGATTATCAACAGAGAGAAGATCGGCAATATAGCGTTTGGTGAATGAGACGGAACGGGACAGTACGTTATTGATTGGTCTAAGCGAGAAACAGTTGAACCTACAATACTCGGATGATTGACATCACCAAGAGCAAGGTCGTTGAAACAATCCGCCATATTGACAGAAGTACCCTTCCCCAAGCAAAACAAGTACTGAGAAGCCCCAATTCGCAAGAAGTTCTAGCAAATCTCCAGAGTAAATTCGTCATAGTCTCAGCAGACAAAACTCCAAATAATATAACATTCATATGTAAATATTACTATTACCAGGTGCTGGTTGAAGAATTGAGTGTAAACATATCGTCATCAAATACGTCTACTTACTCTCAAACTGCATTTACTCTGGAAGATTTATTTAACAATCACAAAACGTTTCACAAGGAAAGAGGTATTTGTATTCCGACCAAACATAATGATATACCAAAAGTATACTGGACCCCCAAAATGCATAAATCATCATACAAAGCTAGATTCATAGCTGGTTCTAGAAGCTGCACCACCAAGCTTCTTTCAACCCTGTTGACGAGGGCCCTTCAGGAGGTAAAAGCATTTTGGGAAAGGTATTGCGCCACTATTTCTAAAAACTCTGGCGTTGAATGTATGTGGATATTGAAAATATCTTACGGAAGAACTTGATGCTAAAGGTCACATACCATATAGACATGTATCCACATGGGATTTCTCGACTCTCTATACCACAATCCCTCATCAGGACCTTATTGACCGTCTAAGTTCATTAATAGTATCTGTGTTCAAGAAAACTGATCGTAGATATATTAATGTCGGAAGCCATAAAGCATTCTTTAGCTCTACTACATACAAGAGATATCATTCATGAGATGTTTCTTTGTTGCTTGAATTTCTCATTAAAAATATCTATGTGAAATTTGGCTACACAATATATCAACCGCATATAGGTATTCCAATGGGTATTAATTGTGCACCCCTATTGGCTGACCTATATCTGTTCTCTTATGAATATGACTATATGCAGGCGCTTTCAAAATCCGATCCATTCAAAGCCCGTTCCTTCTCATTCACCAAACGCTATATAGACGATTTTCTCGCTGTGGATAATCGCTATATAAATGACGCAGTGAAGGATATATATCCACCTAATATATATAACCCTACAGGCACATCGTATTTAGACCTATATCTATATAAAAATGAAGCGGGCCTTCTCTCTCGTCGACTGTATGACAAAAGAGATGATTACAATTTCGACCTCGTAAACTATCCCTTTCTGGACAGTAATATTCCAGTGGGACCCTCATATGGCGTATACATATCACGCCTAGTAGCATTTGCTAGATCCTGTGTTAAATGTGACGATTTTAATCAACGTCACACAAAGCATTGTTGCAGAAACTTAATAAACAGGGCTACACCACCAAGCGCCTCCACTCAAAGTTTCTCAAATTTGGCGATACATATCGCATGCTGATAGCAAAATACGAGCGTAGCGTGCAAGATCTATGGCGTTACGTTTCATAACTTGTGTCTAATTCCGCTTAACCCGGGGCTAGGGGCCGTATGAACCCATGTGCTTCAAGATCCTCATGGTACACATATGAACAGTCACAATCAAAGCGTGACTGAGATACATCATTCTTTAGATGACGACTTTACAACGAATATTATGGATTAAGAATACTGATCAGCGATACGGATTTGATAATTTTGGAACATCATGATGTCTTGCCGGCATCATTGAAAACTGTTGACCGCTTCTCTCTTGCAGGAAACAAGCCTATGTGTATGTATACTATGATTGTCTTTTTGAACTTGGTGCTAATACTGTTATATGGAATATGGAATAGGTCTTTGGATTATGGACGCGGATATTCTCTAATGGACGACGGCTGAATTATGGATGACGGACCAGACGCTTGTAATTGAAATGATTGATTTTTGAAAGCGTCTGCATATAATCGTACCCATAAGAGAAATGGAGCAATATTGGTGTGCAAAATTGACGACGTCTGTCGACCAAAAATCAACCACGATTCCATAGGAATGCTTCCTACGGCACCAAACATTCAGACCTGATAATAAGGTGGATTCTCGGACGTAGTCTTAGTATCTCAGCCGAGCTTATATTGCAGCTGCTCATGTGGCGACTATGAAGTATCCATACGGTCCAGCGATACAACCATGACGCCACAAGAAAGCTCCCTTCGGCACCTAACATTCAGACCCGAGAATACGGTGGATCCTTGGACGTAGCCTGAGTATCTGAGCCGCGCTTTTATTGCAGATGTTCATGAGGAGACTATGAAGTATTCGTACGGTCCCAAGCACCGGCTTAAGCGAAATTAGATACGCTAGCTCGGGGGCTGTGATGAATCAGCATCGAGGATTACAACACATATAAGGGAAGTGGGAAGAGGTGCCGACATACAGACGGACCTACATGATTTCACAGTATAGTCTTCTGGTTAACCTATGCCTTACAAAAAAATCTTATAGGATCCTATAAGATTCTGAAAAATCCTATAAGATTCTGAGAAATCCTATAAGATTCTAAAAAATCCTATAAGATTCTGAAAAATCCTATGATTCTGAAAAATCCTATAAGATTCTGAAAAAATCCTATAAGATTCTAAAAATCCTATAAGATTCTGAAAAATCCTATTGGATTTAATAGGATGGGAATATAATAATCTTACTGATTTAATATGATAATCCATAGGATCAATTGTATTAATGATATTAAGAAGAGTGGAAATTGACCCAACTCAAGTATTTCAGTAAATTATTTCATACAAGTTAACTGCGTTTCACTGAAGTAATTGAATGTAATTTCACTCAAACATTATTTTGCCCACCACTTCAGCGATTTATTGAGCAAAATCCACCCAACTTGATACTGGATTTTATTCAACTTGAGTGGGATCAATTTCCAATCTTCTTGGGAAAAACTAATTTAACGTTTTTAGAGAGTGAAGTTTATGCGGTCTTCAGTCAAGACAAATTATCCAAAATGCATTTTTGACTAATAATGACAGATCCGTTAATTGCCGAGTTGAATAAATTATCACATAATGCCATGCATTTGGTTTCGAAGTGAAACTGTTCGCTGGTGTATCAGAACCGGATTGTGGTAACACAAATTGATGAAAAATCGAATGCAAAAATTATCCACTGATTGTTTTCAGTTTTAGTATATTCAATAAAGATCTTAAATGTGATACTGTACGGTAATTATATATATGAAGCTCCACTGGTAAAAGCTCATTACATTAACGAACGAGTTGACCAACAACACACATACATGTACATGATGATAATACACCAATAAATCTAGGCTAAAATTGTTCAAAAAGAAAAAAAAAATGATTAACGTCTACATTGCAACAAGAATGGAATGCTTACATGCATATGACAAATAACCAATAAATACATTCTCATATTAGGAAAGTATCATTTATTCCCATGATGGATAAGCACATACCTGCATATCATGTTGCAAAACAAAGAAAGGTTCAACATATACATGTAGTAGTTCAAATGTTGGCATAATGTAGTAGAATAATCCACATTTCCATCTTTGCATCATATAATGATGATGGATGTACATGTTCATAAATAAGAAAGATGGTGGCCATTTTGTATGTACTGTTTATGTATTTATAAGCACAACAACATGAATCATTTTCATTTTACAATATCATTGAAAGAGTGAAATATCACATCCCAGAATTACATGAATGAACTGTTGTATATCACATTACAACACATATAAGGGAAGTGGGAAGAGGTGCCGACATACTGGCAGAGCCACATGACTTCACAGTATAGCCTTCCGGTTAACCTATTCTAAAGCACATACCAAGAATCTAACGATTCGTGATATGTGTTGTATCTCAGGTACGCTTTTATTGTATCTGTTCATGTGGCAACTTGGATGATATGACCACACGGCCCCTAGCACCGGCATAAGCGGTATTAGATACAAATCTAGAGAGCTATGATTGAAATGTCATGATGGAAAAAGTCATGATGTATTTATCTATTTTGGGAGATGCTACAGAACAGAATTAGTCATACGCATGTGGATTTGGTAATGACGTGACAAACAAATCTTCATCCACTCGCACAAAGACAGCCTTACTTACAATGCATGATGGCCATAGAGCGACAACACTGTTCGATACTTTGACGCTGGGGATAAAATCTGCAACTATTCCTAGACTACGGTCGATGTTGAGCTGTTGATGGAGGACAACAAGCTTTTTGCCAAGCAGCACAGGTTGCCTTCTGCATGCACACACATGTTCCTCACAGCTGCAGGATTTCAGCGTCACAAGTCCATCGAGTTGGATGAAACGACCATCTGTGTGCTGTACCATGGAGTTATTGCGTGTTGTGGCCCTGGTGTAAGATGATGTACACAAGTAGAGTTTCTTGATGATCACTCGAGTGAAACGTTCACAGTATCGTCCAATCCGATCGTCCATCAGCCACATGAACAGGTACAATAAAAGCGTACCTGAGATACAACACATATCATGAATCGTTAGATTCTTGGTATGTGCTTTAGAATAGGTTAACCAGAAGATTATTCTGTGAAGTCATGTGACGCAGTCAGTGTGTCGGCACCTCTTCCCACTTTCCTTATATGTGTTGTAATTTCAATTGCAATTACCTCTCTCGGGGACAAGGTAGAAGGGCGTGTTGGTTCCAATGCAGTGACATGATGGCCCAGGTCGGTAGAATGTTTTCTGGCACTTGTTGTATGAAGAAATTTCTCCAACAGAGCCTGGGCTGCTGGAGGAAACCATCTCCCTCCGTGCCATGTCCTGCCACAGTGTCACAGAATTGCTGATCTGCTGCGGTACATACTGTGTTCCATTGAACTGGTTCAACAAAAAGCCATTGTTTCCCTCAAATACAAAAGCCGATGTACACCAGAGTGGCCCCCCATGACTGGACACTGGCGGCTAAGTGTGTCATCTAATGTACATTAAAGGTAATCCGTTCCCATCCATACAACTGCTCTGCACGAAGAACAAACTTCTTCATATACAGGTCAGCCAGTTGCACATCCACCTCGGACACA
Source organism: Hanleya hanleyi (assembly GCA_036873755.1). Classification (NCBI taxonomy): domain Eukaryota; kingdom Metazoa; phylum Mollusca; class Polyplacophora; order Lepidopleurida; family Hanleyidae; genus Hanleya; species Hanleya hanleyi. Next base: position 18,956 of record JAVTVY010010736.1, read on the forward strand.
CTACACGTCATCAGATCACGAACAGCATGCACCAACAGGAAGAAATGGTCCAGATACTTCCGAGGAAGAAACCCTCTCATGACGATCAGTCCGTAGTAAAGGAGAAATGCCCTCCACTCTGATGCTTTCCAATACTTCACCAAATGAAGTGAACGAGGCCGGCGGGTGATCTCATTTGGTGGAGTTATGGCCACGAGCTTGCGGTCAATCGTGTCAAGCTGATTGCCAACATACCAGGTCATACCAGTTCCCTTAATCCACATCAGCACCAGTTGTCGTGTAACTCCCAGAAGCACTGAATGCATGTAATCTGGAACAAAGCCAGACACAATGCCAAAACAAGGCAATCTCATCAGAATGGATGGTCCCTTCACACCATTTTGCACATCATTGGCACGAAATGCATTCAATGCAGTGATCTGGTGGGACTCGTCAGATTTCAAATCCGGTTCTGGAACGCAGAAAGGATACACACGTGAGTGGCCGTCTCCTCTTTCTACCCTCACTCCAGGATGCAGACACCAGTCACACCCATACTGTCCATTGAACTGCTTAACGTTCCTCATCATGGGTCGCGCAATGGCATCAGCAGTACTATCAAGAATGTGTGCAAGGCTGATCTCTTCTGCTCCGCTGATCGGGTGTATCCAGGAAAATCCATTCAAACATAATTCTCGACACTCTGTCACGAATGGCTGGAGAAAAGTGTCCATTCTTGGTACTAAACCATATGCCAGTCACCATTATATGCTTCTTCCTCTTATCTAGGGACAGTTCGTTCACAGTACACTGTATAGGCCACACAGAATACCCTGATGACTTGAACACTGGCACACCATCACAATTCCAAATGAAAGTCAAGTCATGTGGTCCAATATGGCCACTTTCAAGGAGATTCTGATAAATCAAGACATCACAAATGTCACTGTAGACCTGGTCAGTAGACTTGGATGGGAACTTGAGCTGCTGAAATATCTGTAATGTTTGAAGCAAATCTAACAACTGCTTCTTTAGTGGCAATACAATGAAGTAATGTGCATTTCGCAGACTGGATTTGATGTCAATGTCCATTCCACAGTCCGGACAGGAGTTCCCTTCAACACCAATGTAGCCGTAACAGACGTCACAGAGACCATGCAAACTATCCAGAGGGAAAATACGCAGCTCCGTTCAGACATTAGAGAGCTTCATGATACAGTCAATAAGCTACAAGGTAAGATCACAGTTCACTGATAAACATGATGGCTAATTGAGACATTTTGATAACTGATGTTTAAATGAACCATTTAATCATAAAGTTGCCATTGCTATTTTATGACCTGGTTCTTTGGGTCTCCGTTGAATATCGTTGCGTAAATAAGCTACAGCGTTTCATTAACATAGTTACGGGATCCAAATACTTTTTTTCAATTTTCTCAGGTTTGCCAGAAATGGTTTTAAAACTGACAGAGGTCACACGTATGGCAGCTGCGACGACTGTTCGTCGAGAGCTGCTGCCCCATCAATCCCTGTACGACGCACCGTCTCAGCAGAACAGACTGCCGTCACTCCAAACCAGGACAGCAGATTAGCGGCGCCTACTAGTCCGAGGCCATCAACATCCTTTGTACCAGACCATGTTGAGCGCCCCACTAGTCATCTTTCGAGTCTGCTGTCTCCACTCCACCCAGAATTCATCACCCCGCTAACACTGACCGGTCATCTCCCCGATCAGCTGTTTCCTCCCCAGAACTTTATCTTGTAAGTTGTTATATTGATGAAAAATAATATTGGTTTATTTACGATTTTTTTATTCAAACCATGATAAAACACAGTAGTAGTAGCCAAATAATATACCAAGGCAATCAAGGTTTCTTATTTCTGTCGCATTTCAGAGTTACTTGTGTGCCTCATTCTTTGCTTTTTTGTTAAAATTGTCACTCTTCATGGTGACATTAGATGAGCAAAATCTGGCATTAACTGTAAACTGATTTCATTTAAGAGATAAAACTGTGATGAACAAGACATTTAAATATTCATCACTGATGGCAACAAGACACACCTTTTTTAGTCCTAAAGTTATATCATTTGTCACCCACTCATAATATAAGGTTTATTGTTATTGTTTTATTCTAGGTGGTTTTGTCTGGCAATGTGCGCATTGTTCGGACAAGGTTCCAGAAAATCAACCGGAGTGATCCGGGAAAGATGGCCATGGACCTAATGAGTGCATTGTTCACGAGGAATGAAATGGCCTCCCATACTTTGACAGGGATGAAACCCAATGCGACAAGAGCAGTAGAGGCTAAGCCTGCAATTGACCAACAAAAGATCAAAGCCATCCAAGGTAAAAACTTTTCGTCATAAAAATTCAAACATCTGATAATTAATCCCAAGTTCAATGGCCATGTTTTTGATAGCTTATAGTTTGAAATGTTGTGATTGAATATATTGATATTCAATGGCTAACTGCAAATTATTTCATTCTCTTACAGACTACTGCCTGAAGAAATTCCCAAGTTCCGTGAAGGTCATTCGGGAAGCAATGAAGTCGAAACTCAATGGCGAGCAGAAATTGTACAGAAAACTGATGGAGAGATTATGATGCCCCCAAATGTTTCTCCGTTTATATCTCAAAAGTGCACATGTACACAACGAAAATATTTATTATATGTATTTGTTTGTTCTTCTTCTTTCTATGCGTTGGTTATTTACCAGATTATCTTTAACATTACAACAAATATAAGGGAAGTGGGAAGAGGTGCCGACACACTGACATATTGTCGTCTGATGAAAATGACGGCATTTAACGAAATAGACTAGTCTATAAGGCCCGATGTCGACCCAGCATCAACTTCCCACAAATGCCAACATATATCAAAGACCAAAAGATCTGTATAGGGGGCGGGCCTCGGGGACGAAACGTCCACCAGCAGAATCTCGCTATATGCAGGTAAAAATTACAACACATATAAGAGAAGTGGGAAGAGTCACATGGCTTCACAGTATAGTCTTCTGATTAACCTATTCTAAAGCACATACCAAGAATCTAACGATTCGTGATATGTGTTGTATCTCAGGTACGCTTTTATTGTACCTGTTCATGTGGCAATTGGTGAGCTGTGTCTTTGTGACAACTCATACACTGGGGATTGGTGAGTTGTATCGTCGTCAGATGAAAATGACGGCATTTAACACAAAAGACTAGTCTGTAAGGCCCGATGTTGACCAAGCATCAACTTCCCACAAATGCCAACATATATCAAAGACCAAACGGCTGTGCTACATCCAAAACAAGCAATGTTTACGCTAATACATTTTCTGATGTATTTACTATTTTACAGTACAGGAGCATTTTGTATTTCGTGGATTTACTATAAAAGATGACCTATATCACTCATCCAAATATTCTTATAGAAACTTTATAGAGAAATCCCGTAGATTTCCCAGAATCCATTCCATAAATAAATCCTATACGATCCTATTAAAAAAATCCTATCAGATTTTTATCCTATTAAAAAATCCTATAGGATTTCAATCTTATAGGATTTTAATGTTATAGGATCCTATTAAAAAATCTTATAGGAATCTTATAGGCTCTTGGGCCAAAATCTTATAGGATCCTATTAAAAATCCTATATGATTTTAATCTTATAGCATCCTATTAAAAAATCTTATAAGAATCTTATAGGCTTTTGGGCCAAAATCTTTTAGGATCCTATAAGATTTTATCTTATAGGATCCTATAAGATTTTTTTGTAAGGGATTCTAAAGCACATACCAAGAATCTAACGAATCGTGATATGTGTTTTATCTCAGGTACGCTTTTATTGTACCTGTTCATGTGAGAACTTGATGGCGTGACCACACGGCCCCTAGCACCAGCATAAGCGGTATTAGATACAAATCTAGAGAGCTATGATGGAAATGCTCTGACAACTCGTGTATTGGTAATTAATTAGCTGTGTCGCTGTGTCGCTGTGACAACTAGAACACTGGGGATTGGTGAGCTGTATCGTCGTCAGATGAAATGCCGGCATTTAACACAAAAGACTAGTCTGTAAGGCCCGATGTCGACCCAGCATCAACTTCCCACAATGCATATATCAAAGACCAAAAGGTATGTACAGGGGCGGGCCTCGGGGACGAAACGTTCACCAGCAGAATCTCGCCATATACAGGTAAAAATTACAACACATATAAGGGAAGTGGGAAGAGGTGCCGACATACAGACAGAGCCACATGACTTCACAGTATAGTTTTCTGGTTAACCTATTCTAAAGCATATACCAAGAATCTAACGATTCGTGATATGTATTGTATCTCAGCTACGCTTTCATTGTACCTGTTCATGTGGCAACTAGGATGGCATGGCCACACGGTCCCTAGCACCGGCATAAGCGGTATCCGATACAAATCTAGAGAGCCATGATGGAAATGCTCTGACAACTGGTGTATTGGTAAATGGTGAGCTGTGTCACTGTGACAACTCGTACACTGGGGATTGGTGAGCTGTACCGCCGTCAGATAAAAATGACGGCATTTAACACCAAAAAAAACTAGTCTGTAAGGCCCGATGTCGACCCAGCATCAACTTCCCACAATGCTAACATATATCAAAGACCAAAAGGTCTGTACAGGGGGCGGGCTTCGGGCCATTTGCCGATGTCTGATGAAGTAAACGTCTCAACATGTGGTAAACATTGTAAATGCAAGAATACTCCTGTAACCTCCTGGCTCCATCTAAATGGCGATGTAGTAGTGGAGGGGTATGTTGATCGATGTAGGTCATATAGAAAGCATTTTTATGACATCCACTGTATGAAAAGATGGGAAATAATTATATTCTTGGAAAAATTACATAATGACAACAACATCGACGAAGACACCCCCTGTTACCCAAGTCACTGTGCCGATTCTACATCGCCTGATCATGGTTTGATCGAAACGTTTCTGGCCTCTCTGATAAGTATATCCAATAAAGATTGAAACAGCTTCCTCACTTAAGCACATTATCTAGGGCCTTAGCCATTTCATCAGCTTCAGTATTTCATTTGATGCCAACATGGCTAGGCAACCAACAAAACACAACATAATCTGTTGATGAAATCTACGGTTATACACTTGTAACAGTGACTCTGGCTATAAGATTTACAGCTCTCAGAGGTAATGCATATACACAAGTGGTTTGTTGCATTGCCGACTCGTTTGATATTATCATCTAAACCAAACGGAAACACTGACCCAAGCTCTAGCATTCAGAATAGTTTCCGCTTCTCTCAAATCCAAGGGGCGTCTATGATCTGAATACTAAAGATGTCCCAGCCATGGTCGGGGCCAGAAAAAGGCTTACCTATAAGCAATTGCTTTTTTCCTAAGGAACTTATTGTGAGCATTCTCCCTTAGATGCCATCTTTGGGTGCTCTTGCTAACACACTGTTGACCACACTTCTTACAGTAAACTAAATAGATACAGCTTTTAGTAGAACAACTAAGAAACAACATAAGAATTCACACAATATGGACATAAATGAAGCCTATCTCTCTATCAGTTATTGTTTCAATTAAAATAGCCACACTTTTATTTAGCCTGCTTTCGCGGTTGGTTTGATAATTTTCCCCCTATTTTCATGTATATTGTCATATTGTATCCATTTCCATTCTACTTTTGTTTGCTGGTTATCGTACTCGATGTTTAACTGATTTTATGTATATATTTAGTCATCAATATATATATATATATATATATATATATATATCTATTTCTACATGGACTGCCTGCCTAAACATTGATGATACGAATTAACGTGTTCAAAGATAAGCATCAACCATTTATGTACCGAAATATTAGTAAATACAGCTCCATGATCCACGTACTAGAATAGTGCTGCTTGTGTCGAGCTATCACGGTACCTATACCTGGTAGCTAAATCCTACCAACCCCACAAACTAAGATCATCCCAACGACACACCATTCATCGTATGGTCTCGGTCGTAACTTCGGATGCGTACGTAAAACGCGGCCCAGATACACAAATAGTCCCAAGTGTGAAGATGTAGGTCAGGATTGTCGGTAGTTTTTCAAGCAATAGTATAAAAATTAGTGTCAGTCTGACCGCCTAAAATAACTCTATATATGACAATTATCGACACACACAGGTAGCGATATACAGGTGAGAGAAGATCGAATATGGCGACGGAAATAATCCTGTTTGTGTTAGAGGTTCTGGTGGGTGTTCTCCTGGCAGCTCTGGCTTTGATAGCAGCTTACCTCCACTACCAGCATAGGAAATACCAGCACATCCCCGGGCCTCCGCTCGACTGGTGAGGTCTATGGTGGTTTTACCTTATTGTAGACATATGTGACGTCTTTCTTATATATTGTATATACACCACACGACTGCACATGTAACGTAGAGTAGACCTGCTATCCGACATAATCTATAGCCAGGTATGGATGAGCTACTTCAGCTTATTAATACTCTGAAAAAACAGTTGTGTACAGAATTGCACATCTACAAAAAATGTGTATCAGGAGTACACAATTTGTGTACTTTTTCTACACAAATTGTGTATCACAGCTACACAGGTATTGTAGATGTTCAATTTTGTTACAGCGATGTGTATGGTTGGCCATCCCTGCCAGAATTCGTCATTTAGAGGCTGCCTCTAAATAATATATACCATGGTATAAAATGCCAAGCCTGCCATAATTCGTATTTAGAGGCTGCCTCTAATTATTTTGTACCATGGTATAAAATGCCGAGCCTGCCATAATCCCTATTTAGAGGATGCCTGTAAATCGCCAAGCCTGCCACAATTCGTATTTAGAGGCTGCCTCTAATTATTTTGTACCATGGTATAAAATCGCCAAGCCTGCCATAATTCCTATTTAGAGGATGCCTCTAATTCATTTTAGCCGTAAGTCGTAAATTTTCGCCTTCTTATTACTTCCACCAATGATATGCGCTTTCACAAATTTGGTGCCATATCTCTACGCTTGTTACAAGTTTACTCATTGGTCAAATTTAATATTCTTGATATGACATCGAGTTGTTTATGACTTACGGCTAAAATGAATTAGAGGCATCCTCTAAATAGGAATTATGGCAGGCTTGGCGATTTTATACCATGGTACAAAATAATTAGAGGCAGCCTCTAAATACGAATTATGGCAGGCTCGGCATTTTATACCATGGTATATATTATTTACAGGCAGCCTCTAAATACGAATTGTGGCAGGCTTGGCGATTTAGAGGCATCCTCTAAATAGGAATTATGGCAGGCTCGGCATTTTATACCATGGTACAAAATAATTAGAGGCAGCCTCTAAATACGAATTATGGCAGGCTTGGCATTTTATACCATGGTATATATTATTTAGAGGCAGCCTCTAAATGACGAATTCTGGCAGGGATGGCCAACCATAGATGTGTACCTAGGGTACACAGTTTGTGTACTTTTGGTACACAACTGTTTTAGAGAGTATATAGGACACTGTGTCCTGTTCATATCAAATGAAACAAAATACGTGTACTAAATTTATCATTTGAAAAAAATGGCTAGAATGGCTAAAAATGGCTAGCAGTATGTTTCACATGATATGACGTTGCAACCGTGACAAGGACGCTATGACAGAAACAGTCACGTCTTTCTGTTAAGCTCGAGACCCCGCACACAAATCCTAATTAGACTTCACTAAATGGTCTCTGCCCTAATACATTTTAAATAGGGGGAATTTAAATTAATCTGAAAACTCTTTGGTGCAGTGAAAGTGTATGTTCATTGTCAAACAATCATGTACAATTTCATTCGATTATAACTTTGTTGCCATGGAAACCATCTGAATTGAGGTACGGCTTATAGCGTTGGACACACCAGACCCCCGAAGTTAAGCAACGTTAAGCTCGGTCAATACTTGGATGGGTGACCGGGTGCTGTACTGGCTGGGTTGATCAGTGTCCAGGAACTGTGAGCACTCTCGTGTTCTGGCACATGTAGGCACCGTCGTGATATGACTGAAACAAAGTTGAGAACGACGTTAAACCCTACTACTCACTCACTCACCCATCTGAATTGAATAGATATACAGAAGAAATAATAGAGGAATCTCAAGTTAAAAAATCTGTATTTTGTGCACTACAAATAGAACGAATTTGATAGCATCCATGTTTCAATTTGTATTACTTAGATGAAACAGAGTAATTTATACGTGTTGTCTGAAAATTTGAGAAAAAATCCATGTGCATTTTCATCTGAAATCCACGATTAGTTTTCTTCATTTCCCCATCATTTATGTGCTGGTCCGAGAGGTGTCCGTCTACAACTTCAGTACTTCAGAAAAGGATTTGGGAATTCTTTGGACAAACAATAGTGATCATTGATACGGATTTAAGGAGGATAAAAACATTCCAATGTCTTTGTCGGCATCATTGTAAAATGTTGAAAATTTGTCTCTTGTAGGTTATGTTAATCATGCTAATATTTATATTTTAACTGTATGCCTGTTTTGGTATGGAAGTCAGTCTGAAATCTTGATACCCTTCAAGAAATCCAATACTTCATTGTGAAATCATCTCAACCCTTTCGTGGCGATACACTTTAACAGGCAGAAGGGTGATAGCTGAATTACTGACTTCTAAAACAGTAACATAACATATCGTTTATCTTCAGCTTTGTCCGAGGCCATGTGCCCTTACTGTTGCGTCATTTGGGAGCAAATAAGGCATATGCAGTGTTTCTGTCCGAAATGTGAGTAGCTACATATATTGTAAGTCTATGAGTCATCCAAATGCCATTTCCTCTATATGCATTTTTATGGTGACTGATGGTATTTTGTTAGTAGTATGGTTTTCCGAGCCTGTTAATAACATACATGCCTAAATAGCTTAATACATGGAAATTTGAGTTATTTGGAAGTAGCTTTTTTCAATTTAATAAGTGTGTTACATTCTTTAATATTCTTAAAAATCAATCAAAGCAAATACCGGAGTTTTAGAGATAATAAGATTCTGTTCATCCCCTTAAACCGATTTCACTGTTTAACGTTGAACGTAAATAAAACGATAGAAAGGAGGTGTTCGGTTTGACTGTACTTTTTTCCTTAGTGTGTTGCGTTTATAAACCGAAACAATTATTTCCTCGTGTTTACTTCAAACGTTATTAGCTTGAGAGAGAAAATACTGAATTTTTGTATTCTGACTTTTCACCGACGAGAGATTTATCAAAAAAATATTGCGAGTTTTAGAAAATAAGCATTTGTTTGTTTTTGCAATTTTTGGTGATATTCCTAGAGGGAATTCCCTTCATATGCAAAATATGACACCTTTAACCAAAACGAGTCTTAGATATCCATATCCCGTGGGTTTGATCTTAAATGATACTGAAAAATCGTTTTGGTTAAAGGTGTCATATTTTCTTAATATAGAAATATATCAAAACGCTTGGAATGCTCTGTAGGGGTGAAGTTCACCGCCATTCGGAACATGATTCCTGCAAATAAAAATTGTAACTGCTTCGTGGACGAATGGTTAGAGTGTCGGACTATAAATCAAAGGAACGCAAACTTTTGGGTTCGAAACTCCAGTCATAATTTTTTTTCTTTTCATTTTTATCTTTTTTCCCCATCTTGGTTTTGGACTTTAAAGTGCAATAGTGACATGAAATAAAGACAACGAACCGCTATCGCAATTAATTATAATTATTATATATGTTATTATAATTCGTGACTAAAGAGTTGCACGTACACACAGCCACACCATGCACGTGGTCAGTAGTTAAATATTGTGACAATCCAATAGAGCAAAAAAATAATTGTTAAACATATATTTAACTTCCACACAAGAGTATTTCGTCTGAGGGCAACGGGAAGATAAAAGTTGTAACTATGAACGGAAAAGTTATAATGTAAAAGATTTGCAATATAAAGGCCTGCTGGGCCAAAAATGGAAAATTCCTGATTCACAGCAGTTACAGCTATTCTTCAATGTTTCGTCACTACAATATGGCTATATACATTTCCCATTTTTTCGTTGATGTAGGTGTTCAGTTTTGCAACTTAAACATATTCTCTATTTATTCAGGAAATGATCCTCAACAAGCGGTGACGCGTGCTTTCCCAAGTGATCATGCTTGTGCCAAAATGTTTTTTGCAGTTACTTCCCGTATTTATTGTTCGCAGAACTTTTGACAGGGAGTTGTCAGTTTTTGAGTAGGTAAATAGTTGGATCGTTCATGAAAATATATAAGGTAACTGTATGGGAATATGAATCAAAACTTCACATTAGATTGGCCTCGTCGGGTTGGGGAATACCTGAGCATTACGTCACAATATACCGGCCGACTAAGAGCGAGACAATAGAGCAGCAGAGAGCGACGCTGAAGGGGGAAGAATCCATCTAAAGCGAACACCTCCTTTGATGAATGCAGTTATATCATTGCTTACACAACCACGATCAATTATCACCAGTCATTGGGCGTTTTTCTTTTCGTTTTCTACCCCAGGATAAGAGAGTATGGTCATACAATTAAACTATTCTTTTTCCATATACCGGTTGTTGTGACAGTCCACCCCGAATCAGTTAAGGTAAGTGAGAAATCAATTATTGCTTCTGATCGGATTCGAACTCTCGGCGTTTGTGCCATCAACAGTATAGTACAGCCCCTCTAACCGGCAAGGCTACATCCCCTTCCTCGAAATGTAGGTTCAATGATCGGATTTATAAACCGCCACAGACCGACCAAGAACTATCCCGACTACAGCCTTCAATCATCTTATAATACAAAAGATTGGATGACCTTTAGATAGCCCAACATAGCCCAATGGGTCCGTGTAACGACCGGGTCCGTGTAACCTTGCACAGTTCAATTTTCGTTTTTCGTTTTTGGTTTCTCAAAATCAAAAATTGAAATTTGACGGTCAATTTTCAATTTTCCCTTTTCGTTTTCGGTTTCTCAAAATCAAAAATTGAAATTTGACAGTCAATTTTCGTTTTTCGTTTTGCTTCACGCAAAAATAAAAATCAAAGGACCTTTTGCGATAAGATGGACAAACGGCCCCGGTGAGCAGTCCATTCACAGCGTGTCACGTGACACCAGTGGAATTGAATGGATTCGGGTTGACCGTCGAGAGCGAGGTCTGCAAGGCCAAGCATATTTTACTCGTGGTTTTACACCCTTTTCCCTGTTATTAAATTGATGCTGTTATATGATATCTTGCCTACCGTGTTACGTTAATGCCGTTAATTGCATCAATAAAAAGTTGAATACGGAAAAGAAATGAATAGATTTTACTCGTCATTCGATGAATTGATTGTCCGCAAGTCTCATATTTTTTAAGAGAACCAACGACAACTCTCGTAGGATCATTTTTGTTTTGGCGTGTGCAAAAAACTGTAAATAAACACTCCTGTGCGGTAGGTGACGAGCATCCTATATGGCGTACGACAGGCAACCACGCACAATGTGGCGAATAAGGGTAATCAGCAATGTTTAAAGTTGTCAATGCATATGCTCTTAGTTCATGCCCATAGTAACTGTTGCACGACCAGTTTCATTTGACTGAAAGGTCCTTCTGGGTTTACGCTGGTCACCAGCTGCACATGCGACACGTCTTTACTGATGGTAGAACTGTTGTCGGTAAGGATAAAATAGATGCGCTATGGCCGAAAACTGCCTGTTTAACTATACATATTTATAAATATACATATAGGGCCTACATATTTAACGCACAGGACTAGTTCCCTGAGACCACTTCTGATACTACTAAATACTAAGTTGATCAAATCAGTCCAGATATTGTTGTGGGCAATTCTCTAATCACGCGGGCAAAGCTAGCATGCACGAGAAGAGAAAACTTCGCAACATTTGTTGAATATTATATCTTGAGATATAGACCATTTCCACTCATTCTTTCTACTAACAAATATTCTCATATATATTGTAATGATGGTGAAAAATCGAAAAATGCATAAATCTATTGAAAGATTTTGGACGAATATTTTGGGATTCGAACCAGCAGATCATCAGTCAAGACAATAACTTTTCTCGCGACTCTATCCATTCGGCCAGCTCACACTCGTACATATAAGGTTGCTCCAATTATCGTATTTGAAATTGAACACCAAATGACCAAAAACAATATTCCATAAAGTTTCATTTTTTATATGAAGATAAACGATAACCAAAACGTGCTTTGTTGAACAACTAGGGATTCAAAAGAGGACTGTTATGTGTCAATATTTTTGTGGTTATAGTTTATCTTCATATATTTACAGATAGGCAATCCGTGCTTTTTTCAACCCAAAACTGTTAATTTCACACAAACCTACCACTTTGGAGAGCTCTTGTTGAAAAACCATGGCACTCATGCTCCCAATATTTCAAAGAGAGTTAAAAATAATGTCATAGTTTATGCTAATCGAGGTGAGCATTTCATATTTTAAGTTACATTTTTCATATACAGTCGTACCTCACCTGGGGCGGTTTGTCCACCTTAACGTACCAGGTCCTTTTGAAAATTGCCTCGAATTGTCCGTTTTTCGTTTTTTTATTTTAGTTTTGGTTAAGTGCGCACGCGCACGGGTTTTGATGTCACGTCCGGTCCGCAGAGTAGTATGAAAAGCGCAGATCAGTTCGTATATGGAGCATAATATGGAAAATCAGTGAAATGAAAGACATGAGAGTTTCGCTACACTATACGAGATCCCTAGAGCCGAGCATTCGTACTAGAGTATAATAGGTCAGCTGCGCATACGTAGGATCAAGTAGACATGGGCACAAGGTATGAAACATGATACGGAGAACAACGGGGTTGAGACACATGAGAGTTTGATAAAACGAGATACCTGAAGCCTGGCATTCCCACTAGGGTAGTATAATAAATACGTGGGTACCCTAATCATAATCCCAAAGTAACTTCCCCTTGGGTGTATGTATGAAGTTAATGCGTTGAAAAGAGATGATGTCCACACTTCATGTTTTGAAGCAGTTTAAACATTTTTAAGCATTTGACGCGTTTGACAATCGCATTTGAAGCGTTTTTCATGCTTAGCGTTGACGGACGTCAGTAGCGTCGAAAACTGAACGTCAAATTTCAATTTTTGATTTTCGGAAACCAAAACGAAAAACGAAAATTGAAATTAACGGTCAATTTTCAATTTTTGATTTTGAGAAAACGAAAACGAAAAACGAAATTGACCGTCAAAATTTCAATTTTTGATTTTGAGAAATCCAAAACAAAAAACGTGCAAGGTTACACGGACCCCAATGTATTAGGTTTGTTGGCAGCTTATCTGTTAAGGCAGAGGCTTGCTAGTAATGCTTACTTATGAACTTCGTATTTCAGCGAAGCTTTGCTCCACGTTTCTGAGCTGAGCTAATTTGGTAAAACCTTATATCTACATGTCCATATTGTAATCTACTTTAATACGACCACATTGTAGAAAAGAGGGAGATTGTAATTTTATGATATAGTAAAACCTATTTTAGTTTTAACTTCCATAAAAAGGACCTTAAGTTTCTCACATACGATGTTTTATATATATCAATGGGAAACTAACATATACCAACTTCCTCAGTCTCAGACGACTCTCTGATATTCTACTTCTTTAGAGAATATCGTTTCATTTCTGTGAATATATATTTAGGATCTATTGGTCTCTGGGAATCATCAGAAAGATCCGAAGACATTCAGCAAACTGGAATCTATATTTGGAGAAAGGTAAGAAGGTACACTGTTAGAAACAGAAATGATACACGAAGATATATATATTTGTTTTTCAGCTGTACACGTCCTAACTTCGAACGTTTTACTGGTGATGTGGGCCATATTGCTTCTTGTCAGATACACCGTCCTGTACTTCCAGCACTAGTTGAGACAGATGATTACATTCTCTCTTTCCAACGACTATTTTGTGTTTGGTATAACTGTTATATTATACATGTATCGATTTGGATGCTATCTATGTCATACGATAGTTAGATGATTGACGAGTTTTCGTAGATTACGATCCCCTATCGACTGTTGTATATGTCGCCTATGTCGATGATATTCATAGGCCAGCGGAACGTTCGACAGGGCCACAAGATGTAGGCCTACTCTTAACGGATCCGAGTAAGGGAAAATGACGTTCGCCTCGTACGTGACTTCATTATCGAGTTAGATTCGGGTGAGGACCAAGTAACCGACTCGCTGGGCCCCGAGTAATCGAGTTTAAATGACCGCCAGTGACATCTCTAAAGAAACGCGATCAGTTACATACATTGGACTATCGAACCATGATAATGTACGTGTAACACATTAGTTTGAAAATCTTTCGTTTTGTATTTACTTGGTTAAAGGTGGATCGGACATGGTCTGGTCACAGATGTTGACCCTCATAGATGGGGGAAGAGGCGAACGTTTATGAATGCTGCCTTCTATAGAACGTAAGTATTCTTACGTTGCTCATTCCACATTAGACAATCTTGGAATGTTAGTTTACTGATAGAACTCGGAGAATTATAGTCAACTGATAAGGTATGGTGATATAAGCTACCAGTATTCCACAAGATGTCGTGCCCTAAAGAGGCAATTCATAGGCGTTCCCTCCAACCCCCAGAGCAAAATATGTTTGAGAAATAGACCTAAACGCGTCATTTTTATCATGTTGCCTTTTGTATTCTGTTAAGTATATTTATCAGGAAAACATACACAGTGTTAATAGGGAATATTCACTTCAGCACAGCTATATATATATTTATTTTCATTGTCACTTTCTTGATGAGGCTGATATGAAAAAATAAAGAATAATCAGAAGCGTCTACTTTCAGATATCTGAAAGGTTTAATGCCTCAATTTAACACAACTGCTGATAAACTCATGGAAAAGTTCAGTTCGATGGCGGACGGTAACACAAAGGTTAACATGTTGCAAGACTTTTCACGCGCTACGCTGGATGCGATTGGGCAGGTGAGTGCTTTTTCAAAATACGATAGTTAACAACATGGCACAGTTCTGCAAAGGAAGCATGCGACATAGATATTATAGCTGTGTGTGGTTGATCTGATACCGAACTAGCGTTTTGCTAACTACTTCATGGCATTTAGATGTGAGTGAACACAGAAGACGAATAATGGGAACTAGAATGACCTTTTTTTAAGCTGTCGGAATCAAACGTGATCAAGAGTATTCGACTCTTGGAAACAACTTAGAATACCGAGAACTAAATGTCATTGATAATGCTTGGACGACATAGCCATTCTGCATCTGGTGTGCAGCTCCCCCCCCCCCCCCCCCCCCCTTGTGATCAAGTAAAGAATGTAGGTTCTGCTTTCAAAATACGAACCAATGCCCTTAAATCATTCATATTTTTACCCTGGTATCTCATAGTCGACGTATCGGTTAGATTCCAACCGGACTTCCTCTGTTCTATCCATTCCTAAGGTTGCATTTGGTATGGATCTAGACTCCCTCAATGATGACCAGAGTCCGTTTCCGTCAGCCATCGCCACTTGTCTTCAGGGTATAATGACCAAAATGGCCAACCCCTTCAGTTCGGTAAGTTCTCGTTCATTCCCATATTTATCTTTTTATTCGTTAATCTTTTCATCGCGTTTCCATGACGATGACAACATTATCTAAATTCAGTATAAACAGACAGTATAAAGACCGGTATATCACTAATAGCAAATGAGCTTTCAAATTGATTCAATTTTATTTCACCAAAAGCATCATAATTGGATTGTTAGATTAAGAAATTGTAATGACGAATCTCCCAAGGGGCTTGTGTTTATCATCTAAAACTGTGCTCCTGAATTCACAAAAACGACACTGGTCTTGTATAGGGTATGATTTGGAATACTGATCTGCATCATGACTGATATATTTTTATTCGTAAATACACCATTCCAAATGTCTTTAGGGCTTCGTTGTGATATTGGTATAGAAGAGAGCTTTTCTAAGATGGCTGCGATGCCTTCTCGCACTGCACAAACATTTTGGAATGGACCACACGCCACCTGTAATTTTGCGACGGACCACAACTCGGTGGGGAAAACAGAAAAAAGAAAACCAGCATGCCAGGAATGCGTATGTCTTATCATTGTTTAGCGTTCAAGATAATATCAGAGAATATATTGCTATATTGCAGATTGACTTTCACCATCGGGAGTACAGAGAGAAGGTTAGGGCAGCCTGTCGGGTTCTACGACAAACCGGCAAAACCTGCATCGAACAGAGGAGGCGTGCCATTGAAAACAACGAGAATGTTCCACAAGACATCCTCGCTTATATCATCAAACTTTCAGGTATGATGGTTCGCTAGCAGCTCATAACACAGCAGCATTTGCAGAAGTAGCCATACAAATTGTTTTTTCGTTATCTCAGTGGTCACTTTTTGACAATGGGCATACATTACGGCAACATGAAGGGTACCTAAACGAAAACAGTTCAAAAACTGCACGTAGCGCCCACTTGGGGACTCGCATAAGAAAATTTATATATTAAAGAGACAACCTTGTCCATTGGTAACAGGGAGACAACTCTGGTTTTATTTGTTAAAAGAGAGTTACATTCCCTGAAACAAAATGTTTGTTCTCATGCTCTCACGGTTCTTTCAACTGAGATGTTTCAAAATTGTTAACAGATTATGTATATGAAACCTCTTCATAAGCAGTCGGTATTAGTCAGTAGATGCTTTTGGGATAACGGGTTTTCCTTGTCTCTACGAAGAGCAAAACCCATGAGATTATCATAGTATCAGTTGCCGATCCCAAAAGAGTAAAGTGCGTCCTATAGTGGATCGCGGAGGAGGGCTGGAGCATTGGTGGAATTTTCTCACCATTGTGCACGGACGTATCCTATCAGATCCCTGCAGTCTGGACAACAGGGGCTCACCAGAGGATCCGGGAGAGGAAGAGGGTTGAGAGAGGGAGATCATGTAAATAATCTAATGCAATTGACCATAACATATACTACAAATGATAATCGATATTAGATAGGACTTTACAAAGATTGCTGAACTTAATAAACCAGTTTGAATGGCTCTCTCCTGTTCTACATGTATAAATAATAATGCTAAATAAGGACGTGGACATTCCGAGTTCATACGCTAATTAATTTCGCTCATATGCTTAGTTGCTGCAGTGTGCATGCTCATATTTGCTGAAGGATGGGTTTCACGCCAGTGTCCTATGAACAAATGAACAATTAACTGATGCAACTTCACCATCTTTTGATGTAGAGCCGCCTGTGTGACATCTTTGAGAGGAACAAATCTTCCAAGTTGGATTTGCTACGCATGATGTCATCAAAAGCAATCCACCTCTATGCCGGAAAATGAACTAATAATTAACTTCGAAAGCTGAATTTCTCGAGGAAGCAATTAGAAATAGAACATACCTATATTTGAATATACTTGAGGCCAAAAGATGAAACGGTTTATTTATAGATATACTTTGAACACACGCTTTAATTTCATTCACAGAGGAGAACCCCGATATAGATCCGGAAATATTGGTGGACGACTTCGTTACCTTCTTCCTTGGCGGTAAGTAATAATGTAACATCCTCTTGTCTCTTCCGGTTCATATATGCTATAATACAGTAGGCTCAAGGGTTATGCCATCGAACAGATGGCGTGAGAACAGCACGGTCATATTGGTTTGGCGAGGGAAAGAAAAAAACTAGTTTATGATGTTAAGCAAGTTACGGCCTTTACTAGACTCTAAAGGACCACTGTAGTCAAAGAAAGCGCGAGCACCAGACGAAAGTTTTCATAGACGAAGGTCACACCTACTGAAAACTGGATGTCGGATAGAGTAGGATGATTCACTAAGATTCCACTGAAATCGAATAATCTGTATTGCATTTCTTTTGTATGACAATTTGAGATTTCGAGAAGCACAAGTTAAGATTGTTTCTATTGACTAAAGTTCAGGTTTATAACAGAAGACCACGTCCATAAGAATAATTCTTTTTTCCAACAAGAGCATCAGTTCGTTCGTGTAGATCAACTATTCATTCCAATCATCTTTTTTCTCCCCAGGACACGAGAGTACTGCTGGCCTGTTAGCGTTTGCCGTCATCGAGATAGCACGTAATCCCCCAATATATAACAGGTATGGCTGGATACTGTTGTTATTTAAGAGAAATAAATCGTTTTCTCTGTCCATTTGAATTAATAGAGTTTCTACTTGCCGAAAATACATGCCAGTAACTTTTCTGATTAATAAATTTGTGCTTAAGTACATATCCCACTTTATGGCTCGAAATCAAAAAGTTAAAAGCAAATCGCGACGCGTGCCACATAGAACATATACAGCGAGCTCAGGACACCTGGAGAAAACATTTCCTGTCATTTTATAGCTCGACTATCAAGTGAAGAGGATAACTTTTTACCAGACAGGTCAGTCACTTATCATAAGGGAATGTACAGTAATAGTATGAGAACTAAAATGATCTGGCAAGCTTCCAGTTTGTCATGGAGGCAGTCATGGAAGGATTAACATGGAAGACAGCCCTCGAGTACATGGACGACTTGATGTTCTGCCGGGATCACGTGATTCACCAGTTTCCAGTTTCATTTACAAAAGTGTATCTTCGTCCATATGTCATATTCACTATACTTAGATAACACCGTCTGTGGGAGGTACCGTATATGAACAATTTGCCGTGTGCAAATACGGTGTAATGATGTAATAAGTGAATATTATTTTCTCAATAACTTAAGAGGTATTGGAATGAAGTTTATGCATAATAAGTGCCATTGTTATGTGAATAACTTCATGTGAGTATCGATGCTTGTACCGGTTCATTTTGGGATAGTATGCAGTATTGTAATCAACATCAATATTGAAAGACAATCTCTGGGTCATAATTTACATTTATACTTTAAAACTAGTATTGAAATAATGAATAATAGTTATCTGCAGCTAATATGGGAAATATCCTAACATCGAAGTAATACGTTACGTTTCCAAACATTACAAATGGGCATACGTGATAATTCACAAAAGGCAATGACTACTCGCCATCTACCAGTTTGGAAAATGTTACATCGTAAATAAATTGCTTGAAGTATTGTTGTATTTCAAATGTACAGGCTCGAAGATGAGATTTGTGAGGTACTGGGAGACAGACCGGAAGTCAGTTACGATGATCTCAACAAGATGCCATATCTTTCAAAAGTGATCAAGGAGACACTTCGACTATATCCGCTCGGTGACGGTACCACTCGGGAGGTGGGGACAGACCACATGGTGGGCGGTTACACCATTCCCGCTGGGACTTCAGTTATGGTACGTCCACGAACTAGAACACATTTATAAATATTACAAGTAGATATTAGAATCTAATATCAAACAGAACCATTTTTAGCAAAACAAATTGCATAGTGATCGAGAAAATAAAGATGTGTGAAAGACACATATTACAACACCATGGTGGATATCATATTATTCCCATATTAACTTTGGCCAGTAGACATTATTTGATCAATTATACGAAGAAAGTTTTCAATTGTCTGTGCATTTTCTGCACGAATAAATCCACTTCTTCGACAGCCATCTCAAATTAGGAGTCGGGGTAACTAATACCTGCCAGAAATTATTATCTTATGGATTAAGTTGAACTTCTCATTTTGTACCTGAGAAACTCGGTATCAAAATTTCAATTTTTATGGAGGCGAAATTCCACATATTTCTGTTTTGAGGACGTTTGTCATCTGTCCAAACTGATTTCGGTCACATTGTTGCTACTAATCTGTTATAGGTGTCATCCTTCTCATCTAGTCGTTTGGAGGAACATTACGAAGATCCCCTAAAGTTTGATCCAAGTAGATTCGATGAAGCTGCCGAGAAACGGTTAGTATATGAACTCTACAATATGATTGGTTGATAGCCATCACATAGTTATAACTTGAGTATGGTACATGTTGGGTTTTTTGGATTATTGTGATAAGTGTCACGCTAAGGAATTCTCCATGGATGACGATCTGTCGGATATCGGATCTGACACTTACATCTGAAACGAACTATCTCAAGGTCAACCCAGCAAAAATATGATTTCTGCAAAGAGTTAAAGGGAAATGGCAGTCGTTATTTTGAATTACCTTCTTAAAAAGGGACTGGGTTTGAACAGAGTGATGGAAATTAACAAGCTCGGCGTGGGAGGAGGGAGAGAACGAAGTTCAGTAGACCTCAGAATATGAAAATTCAGAATATTGGGGTGGAGTCCAGGAGATATATGTATGTTATTATGTGAGTTTTAATAGGGGTTACGGGATGGGCAATGGTTAGTTAAGAAAGACAAGATGGTGTGATTCAAAGCATTGGGACATGGACCTCCACGGGAATGTAGAAGATGCATTTCATAGAGATGCGTTTTCATTTAAGCTGTCCGATTATCTCATAGTTCATCACCGTTACTGGATATTGTATATTTATTACGACAGAGTGAATGTTTACACATACTTCCCCTTTTCCCTTGGACCAAGGAGCTGTATCGGCCAAACATTTGCAAAGGTATGTCTATCTTTTAAACAACTCCGTAATTTGTGTACTTCAATATATGAAATGTTGAGGTTTCAATCACACAGTAACTTAAAAGACAGGTCAACAATTCGTCATGTGCGGAAAGAATGGTGTTACTGTCCTGTATCTTCCTTGATGTAACAACCTTACCTATTTAATGGCGTCAATGTTAGTATTCCTCTGTTGTTATTAAGACAATAATTACTCTGAACAGCGCATGTGGGAACCGACTGATCTACTTTCGCAACATTTGTACATACTGTGATGTCTTGACCTCTGACCTGCGTCAGGTGAAATCGAACTTCCGTTTCGTTATCTACTCTTCGCATATTATTAATGGGAAAGCATGAATATCCATGTTTCGAATGTAGGGGCTCTTTTCGTAATAAAGCACGCCAATATGACGTTTAAAATAATCAAGAGCCGCAATAAGGCATTTTAATATGTGTATAATATCAAATTAATTGAAAACCCCAGGTCGAAAGAGTTGCCGACAGCCCGAGGGTTTGATATTTGAAAGACTTTTCAAAGTCACCATATCTGCTGTGACGTTACATCGAAATATTATTTTGACTTAAATGTTTCATATTTTAGTTAACCCCTTGCTAAAATATATAAAAAACAGAAAACAGATGAAAGCCCAATTTCAATGGTCAGTCGACGCTATTTTACTTAACTTTTGACTCTGAGCGTTAACAAAATAAAACTTGGGTATTTAAATTTTTGTGCAGATTAAAGAAAATGTTACCATAACTAATCCTTTTCTTGTTTAAACAATAGTGGAAAATACACCGCGAAGTGTTCAAATTAACAGCCACAATCGAACCGTGTCTAAACTGCGAGATACACACAATATCAACCAGATAAAGAACTGGAGAATTCATTTAACATAATATTGGACAGTGATTATGATTCAATAATTTGAACATATCTTATCCGCATTAAAATTAAGCACTCTCACATACTTTAAATTTTGGAATTTATCGGAAAAATGGGCGACGAATTGAAAGATCTGGCGCTTGTAGTTCTATTTTATGATGTCATTTTTTTGGTTTTTCAGATCGAAGCCAAGGTAATTCTAGCTAAATTGATACAGAGATTTGTGGTTACTTTGGATCCCGATCAATCCTTCGATATAATACAGACATTATCTCTGCGACCGATGGGAGGAGCTGTTTGTACTCTGGAATACAGAGACGGAAAGTAATACGAATCAAGATCAGAGAAATAACCGAATCTCATTGTGTCTCATCTTCCAAAGGGTCTGGAGTGGTAACTTGTAGTTTAAGGACAGGATAGAAGAATGCTTCAACCGCAGTGATAGAATTTTATCATTGTGTCTCAGAACAGAGAATTTTTTGTCATCGTATGGTTGAACCAGCATTCATTTCTAAATGTTGTGGAGTGGCCCCCAAGTTTTCGTCTGTCACCATGGAATCTGAGAGATGGGAAGACGCGTTGTTTTCGCCTCTTCAAATTATGACGTTGGTTTATCAATCAGTTGGCTCACTTAACATGAAGCCATGACGTCAAAAACAATGGCACATATTTTATAATTGGGCAATGTGATATCATGATTGTTTCACAGGGCTATTAGCGAATTACATCATTCTCTCGTGATATTATCAGATAACAAACAGGCTCAGTGTATGTAAACCATCTTCATTTTATCAAGCCAATTCCTACGCTCCGAACTTCCCTTGATATATCAGGTCCCCTTCAATGTCCAAAGAACTTATAGACACAAGACGTCACCTACCTCGAAACTATTTGAATTTCCAAATGTGTCATAGAAGAGCGTAATTGATTGGGTGACCTATATATTGGGCCTACACAACCACCATATTAGGAGGAAAAACGTCGCTACTTGACGATGAGGTCAGCCCAGACACAATCGGTGTGTAGGTTCTGATTGATTCGTCTCACGTTCGTAGGTGAAATTTACACCTCGGATTTTGAACACTGAAGGTGGTCAGACATATCAAGGCAGGTTCAAAGTGGGAATGTAGGAATTGGCTTGATACAATAAATTTACAATATCATTACAAATGGTGGCAGAAGTGCCGTCAGTGAAAATTGTATATACATTTGTTATCAGTGGAGAAAAGGAGATTCCCCGTCCTTGTGAAATGCTAGTCTACTTGCGATCATTTATCCCAGCTAAAATTTTGATGCTTGAAAGTTGTTTAGGTGCTGGTCAGAGTCAAACCGAGCTCATTTCCTGAAAATACACAAAAACGATTGCCGAGATATGGCAGAATAGAGATACAACTATTGAGAGGGAAAAGTACTCCTGCATTGCAAGCGAGGTTTGATGATGATGTCGTTTGTGGAATTTAAATAATCAGAAAAATGGTTCCTCGTCATTTCTAGTGGTATTGGAGTGAATGTATTGAAACTTTGCATTAGGTATTTTTTTGACAATATGCATCCATTCAATCCAGGATATTTAAGAACCATGTAGTCTGTATGAGGTGTAACACTCACAAACAATATGCATTCAGCCAGGGTCGTGGCATCGAATCTCGCTGCCGACCAATTTATTCTTTCTCTTTCGAAAATGATTTCACAAACATCAGTATCTATCATGTCTATTGGTCTGTTCAAATCCATTTATTCACAGGTTCATAATTCATGAACAATTAGTAAAATCCTAACAGACTCATACAGCTTTGCAGTGTTATGATTTGTAAACAGTCTCATTCAACATTCTCATAGCAATAATGTACATAGTATATCAATTGTTCATATTCTTGTGAGCCATTAATCTCTCCTTCAGTAACTTCATCTTAGTATCGATTTCTTCAACTGTCAAACTCTGAAAGAAAGAAGAATTGTAAGTTTAAAAGTTACAATGTGTATGCATATATGTGTTGATTACTCCAGGTCCCCTGGGGTCAAGTGTCAAACTAGATCTGTAAACTGTATTCCATCATTGATAAAAAATGTTAAAGATGTAATCATCCTCAAAATCGATGGATTTTGTAAACTCTCCCCTGTGTGTTTTTCAGCAGCAAAGTTTGCTAAATCATCATAGGTAGTACATTTGATGATAGTGGGATCCCCATGAAGCGAATGCAAGAATATTTTGTCAGAGAAATTTGAAACTCTGCCCGCTTTGACGAGTTTTCTGTCTCGTCATTGAATATGTCCTGTTCGCGGAGATGAAAATGACTGACTTAGCGACGCTCACGAATCTGAATGCTGAACAGTTGCAACCAAGGAATAACGTCATGGCTCGTGCCGGTAGAGTGGTAGAGCATACATAGGCAAAATGCATCGCACGTGTATACGCTTGTGAACACAGCCTCTGAAATATGAACGGCATGTCATCACATTTATTTTTGACGTTCAGTTGAATGGTAAAGACAAGTTCAGTTGTATGTGGTCAAATGTGTTTTATTTTTTACCTGTCATAACATATGTCACTTTCGTGGAGATTCCAGCTTAGATTTGAAGCTGATTACATCTTTAACATCAGATTACTGTGATGTTTACAGATCGAAGTACTCAGTGGAATTTACACTCAACACCGGCCCACAATAAATCTTGACAGTTGGGGCTCAAATCTCGAACGTTTTTGTGTTGGATACAGTGGCCTCTGTTTGAAGACTCTATGTATTACTACAGAAACAATAATATACTTCAACTTTCAAGATGTACTTCATTACAACACTGAAAAGGAATGGCTTCAATATTCCATTGTAAGACTCTGTTTCTAACTTCCCGTGTATTTCAAGAAATCCCCTCAAACTTTCCCAACAATTGTATAAGGCATGATTTGATTCTAGTTAACTAAACAACACATGACTATTTATACTGGAGTTTGTCAGATGTATATGCATCAGAAATATTCACTATTCGAAAAATTCTTACATTATACTGAGGTCTGGTTCCAACATCATGCAATAGACTGGTTGTAGTTGTTGTAGTATAGTCCGGACGTTGTCGTTTATGTGGTCGTGGTGTTGGCTACAAGGGTCAAACATGAAATTCTGTATTATTCATAGAGCTATCTATTTGCTCCAATGCGAAGCAATGTTACAGTGTTTGCTCATAATCAAGATAATTAACTATATATAATACCGGGTATTAAAGATATTTCGTTGTTAACCAAATAAATGTTAATTTTCAAAGTGATAGTACACATAAACAAGCGTTCTGACATGTCTGAGAACCTCAACATCTCGCCTTGCGGGGTCTAGCGCTGAAGCTGCAGCAGTATTGAAAACATATATGTAGAGCAAACTTTCGATGCACAGGGGTACATGTAATTTTTTACCTAACGAAAACCTTATCAATGAAAATGTACAAAGTCTAAACTGTGATAATTTCAACAAAAATTCATATTTCAGGTCATATTTCTTAACAGCACATGCACATCCTCGAATCACATCAAACTTGTGTAGCAAGTGTCAAACTCATCCAATGAAAGCTGACAGCTTCAGCAAACTTTCCATGTACAGGTGTACATGTATGTACATTACCATTGGCAAATTACTGAGATGAAACCCCCAAAATTTGAACAAAAATTAATATTTCACAGGCACATCCTCTAATCATATGAAATATGTGTACCAAGTTTCATAATCATCCAATGAAACCTAACAAATTCAAACAACTTTACAGTACATTATTGTCCAACAAAAAACCCCGTATAATTGGCAAATTACTAAGTCCAAAACCTCATAATTTGGACACCAATTAATACTTCATCTCATAAATAGCACAGGTGCATCCTCCAGTCATAAGAAACATGTGTATCAAGTATCATAATCATCCATTGAAAGCTCACAACTGCAGCAAACTATCTATGTATGTTGGAGGCCTACAATTTTGCTAAACAAAAAACTTAATCAATTGCCATGATTTGGACAAAAATTAATATTTCATCTACAAAATAACACAGGTACATCCTCTAATCATAAGAAACATGTGTACCAAGTTTCATAATCATCCATTGACAGCTGACAACTGCAGCAAACTTTCTATGTACATGTGTACATGTAGAAGGCCTACATGTACAATTTTGCTAAACAAAAAATTGCTATAATTTGGACAAAAATTAATATTTCATCTCAAAAAATAGCACAGGTACATCCTTTAATCATAATACACATGTGCATCCAGTGACAGCTCACAACTGCAGCAAACTTTCTATGTAAGGATGTATATGTGCACTTTAGCTAAATGAAAAACTCTCATCACAGGGATTTTAACACTGGAGCATCCATGGAATTCCCAGGGGTAGTGCCATAACTGAACCCGCATGTGGAATACTCACCCCCATATATATACATATTATTTTTTTCTGAATTTTTCGTGATTTTTTTTTTCGATTTGCTAAACCAAAAACCTTATCACCACCGACGACGACATCCTCTTTTCCCCCTCACGATATCTCCCATTTACTTCATAAGGTGAGATAATAACTAATGTTTTAAAGATTATTGGGATAAATTGTCTGACTGAATGGGACTACATACCAAGCTGGAGAAATATTCAGGTGACAAACTCTCCAGATACAATATCCGGTTTTCAATTGATTTTATTCGGCTGAATGTATCTTTGGCTGTCAAGGAATCTAAAAAAGAACAAACAGCATCCATCTATTTATCAGTCCGCATGTGGAATCACTATACAGCATTTGCTACATTTGCATTACAATTTTTTCTAACAGCTTGGTAAAGTCCTTAAGTCTATAAAACAAGGTAAACAAGTAATGTTTACAGGCCTAGGAAACAATTCCATGCATGCACCTCAGTTGCTTGTCCATCTATTTCCCTATGCTCGGGGCCAATTCCGTGTACATGGACCAGAAACCCTGGCTCTCGCCTCATCCATTCCTTGCGCTCGTGAAGTATTCCACACCCGCCTACAAAGTTCCATGCACTCGGACAAATTTTCACCAATATACTGCATGTGTAAAAATAATCCAAAAAGACCAAACAGTATGATGAACCCCAACAAGATACCAAAATATGAATGATATGAGAGGGAACATGTCTACTTTACGCTATGCAAACCAAAATTATATAAGCAGAACTGTGACTCACTTGTTCCCACGTCTAAATGACTCTCAATAGTTTTGAGCCTTTCCTCTATAGCCCATGCTGTATCGTTGGGTTCTGCCTTCACCTGAGCTGACCGAGCTGTGCTGTGACTGCTGCCTGTATACCCTGGTACTGTCTGGGGACCGAAAATATTCACCACACGAGACACTGGAATGGACAGAGGTATTGATTAGATCAGCAATTTTCCACATTAATCTTTGGAAATTGTTGTCTTGCCCTGATGGTGGCGACAGGTGCCCTAACACGTGGGTCATGGCATGAACCCGGTTCATTCTCATGGTCTCTCTCATAGGTCTTTAACATCGGGTGGGTTTCTTAACAATTGATAACTGATGTAAATATGATAATATGCATAAACTATTCCTACTATTCCAAGAAAGGACCAATAAGCTTGATAATTTTGGCAACTTCAGGTCAAAAATAGTCCACTTATCATCAATTAAAGATATGTTCTGGCTTAAAGAGATAGCAAAGTGCCCCAATTAACGAACCTGAGCTCATGCAACCAGCCCCGTGTAGGTGCATCACCTGCTGCCATGGAGGTTACGCAAACTTAAGGGCACCCAAATGGGGTGCCTAAAGATTGTTTGCCATGTCTCTGAATGTGCGCAAGTTTGAGAACAGTTATGATAATCGAAATGGGTTCTTCAGAAACTTCTAGACAATAGACCTTATAAATTTATATTCTAGACATATAATCCTGAGTCACTAATCCAGATAAGTGTCTGGTTAATAAACAGTTGCCTATGCAGTGTGAATCTGGAAAGGCTATCAACAATCTTACAAGCAATATTATGCAGCATTAAAACAATCTCTATCAGGTAATTTTATCTTCAAAAAATAGGTCAAGACAGGTCATAGGCCATGGTCAAATGAAGCTACATCTGTGGTATGTAAAAAAACTAGCTTTGATCCTAGAAGAAATATCATGCAAAAAGTATCAACTCGAAATGTGCCAAATCAATATTTCATGTGTACTTTGACCGTGAAACAATAGGTCACGGTCAGTCATTTTGAATAGGTTCTGGCACATCACCAGCTGCATCTTTTGTATGAAATTGGTTTGGCAATATTTCTTCAGGAAATATAACATCGAATATGATGGACAGAACAATGAATGATGCTGGCAGAGATAGACACTGGAGATAGACGGACAGATGGAAATCGTATCACATAATACATACACTTTACAATATATGGAAATATATGATCAGTACCAATCAAATGAACAAACATATATTCATATTCCATCAACATTTTTACCATATTCTATTGAACAATACTGGAAGTGGAATATGCCAGCATGGGTATTTGGAAGAATTCAAATAATGTTTAGACAAAGAGTCCATAGAGCTTCACTATATGTATGTACACTGACCAATCTTTCTGATTTTTGAGCCACAGTGACCTTTGACCTGTTCTTCGTTTGACCAATAAATAAGTTATACCCTAACTTTTGTACCAATCAATAACCTGGTACTCATACATCAAAAGTTAATGAACAAATAGACAAAACTCACTATAAGGCTGCGTTACATTTTTACATATATATTTACCTTTTACATGACTTTTACAGTCAGTCCGTGGAATGAACACTGCATCAGTTCTAGCACAGCTCTCTTCTGAATGTTCATCTAAAGAAAATGAAATGAAAGTTGTTGATATACAGACAGTGATATTATAACAATGAACAGTTATCATGATTCTGAAGTTAGGTCTTGAACATTAACCTGTATACTAAATACATGGGTTCTCAGTATACAGCTACATGTATATAGTATACCACCCTTTTTATCAGTAAACTGGTTCTAATCTTCTGAAAAGTACTGATCAGCTAGATTATACATTTATACACATCAAACTTGGATGTTTATCAAAATCTTGTTTTTACAATAATTAAATAATTAATGCAATATAACCTGGACGAAATATCAACTTACTTCCCATATATATATAATTTGTTTCTAGAATATAATAGGATTTATTGAAGAATGGTAATACCTGAGTTTTGTGTAAAAACCGGACAGAATTCTCGTCTGTTCATATCATTAACTTCCATCTGTTTTCTCTCAATAAAAGCAGATATCCTTCTCTCTATCTGTAATCACAGACAGAGAACAGAGAATTATGGAATAATATTGATGAAGTACTGATAGCAGTATATTAAAGGTGAAATGCAAAGATTTTTATGAATCCATGACACTTTGGCACTTAACGAATGTCGCCTGCTGAAATGTGCTTGTCAAAATGGCCTGACACCAGTTTTTATATTCTCCTTGTAATATTGTATATAGGTTGAATAATGAGAGAAAATATATCTACTTCACTAGATATAATTTGAAGTACTGAAACTGAATGCATGAGCTTTCAACCATCTTGTGACTTCTTAACCATGCCAGTCCTGTCAACATGATGGACAAATTCTATTGAATATATATCAGATATGCAGTGAGTGGTTAAAAAAGTACTACAGTGTAATAAATATTCTGTTTGACATACAAACCTCTGCTTTACTAGCTTTTATTTGAACCAGTTTGGGATCCAACTTTGAAGACTCAATCATGCCTTTTATTTCACAGGAATCTTCTGATTTTGTTGGTCTTGTTTTCCCTTCGGTCACCTCAGAGATATCCATTTCTTCATGTCGATCACCTTGTGATGTATCAACACTTGAGCAGATTTTAATACAAGTCTCTACTTCTCTATCACACTTATCCACAATATCTTCAGCCTGTGAAATGGGCTCAATAGGTTTGGTAGATTCCACACCAACTTTATCAGTTATTTTTCCTGGATCATTGCAAGAGTTTAGTTTATCCTTATTATGAATATTCCATGATAATGTGGCAGAGGTCCGAGTTTGCTGTCCTGGTTGGCTGATCTGCAGACTTTCAGCAGTTTCCAGACTGGCTAATATATCCTGAAATCACAGAATAACAAGTTCAAACATTTTAACAGAGTGTGTTTTTTTTGTGAGGTTTTCTTCTGAAATCCAGTGTGACTCAATCCGGACATCTGATACCACTAAATTTCCCAAAGACAAATTACCACACCAAAAGAAAGTTATATTATAACTCCGCTTCAGCTATATATTACATTTCAATGGAGAGAATTTTCTCATACTATGCAGAGCTGCCTTCAATCTCCAATAAAACAAGAGCCCAAGGGGCTTCAATATACACCCGTATATCTGGAATCACATTGGTCCAAATTTCAAGGTTGTTTAATAGCCTTGATTCCAATTGGTTGCTAGCAATCCAGAGAAAGGTCTACAATTTTGTGCTTCTGAGAATGTAACATATATCACATCTTATATTGAATGATAACCTCAAATGAGCTTAACTCTTGGCAACTAGTTGACCTTGGAGCAAGAGCCGAGAGCTCACATATCCCAGACTGAAATCGACAATAGTCAAACACAAGAAAATAGTAGTTTTTCTGCAAATGGATTTCTCTCAGACGAGAAAATTTTTCATGAAGGAAGAAGAAAGTGATGAAGTAAACCTTTGTTGTTGAGTTAATATTAAAACAGGTATGAAGGTCATAAAGGACCCATCTCCCCGTTAAATTAGTAATTGTATGGTTTTTATTTCACAACAGTTTAACTAAATATGTAGCTGTTTCAAACACGGCAGGCAACTCCACAGGACAAATGCTATATACATGTAGGGGAGAGAACTCTGAATATTCCAACCTAACACATATAGTCAGCTAAACTTGATTCAGGTTTGGAGGACTGTGACCTTGACCTTTGACAAATTGATGTATGGCTCCTCTTTACCATGCGAGTAAGATATACTCAAAATTTGGTACCAATCCATATCTTGAAACTAGAGATATCGCATGGACAACAAATGTTAACGGATAACATCGCATTACATGACCTCGTCTTCGACAGGCATTGAAAATGTGACTTGTAATGATTTCCTGATTTTGGGCACAGTGACCTTGACATTTGACCTAAATTTTGGTAAAAGACACATCGTCTTCCCTCAATGTATCAATGGACACCAAAAAATCATGATTTTTATGAATTTCAGGCTTTTGGGGGTCACAGTGACCTTGACGTTCGGCCTTGACCTACATTTTTGTACGTGACACATCATGTCCCCCTAATGTATCTACTGACACAAAAAAAGTAATTTTCAAAGATTTCTGGATTCCGGAGTCACAGTGACCTTGACCTAAATTTTGGTACATGACAAACCGTCTCCCCATAATTTCTCAAGGGACACAAAACATCATGATTTTTAACAATTTCACGATTTTGGGGTCACAGTGACCTTGACCTTTGACCTTGACATACATTTTGGTATGTGACACATCGTGTCCCCCTAATGTATCTACTGACACAAAAAAAAGTTATTTTTAATAATTTCCTGATTATGGGGTCACAGTGACCTAAGTTGACCTTGACCTAATTTTTGGTATGCGACACTTCATTTCCCCCTATTGAATCCACTTACAACAAATTAGTAATTTTTGATCTTGACTATTGACCTGGAGATCTTGACTATTGACCTGGATATAAATTTTGGTACATGACAAAACAGCTACCCGTAATTTCTCAATGGACTCAAAAAATCATGATTTTTAACAATTTCACGATTTTGGGGTCACAGTGACCTTGACCTACATTTTGGTAGGTGACACATTGTGTCCCCCGAATGTACCTACTGACACAAAAAAAATGTTACTTTTATTAATTTCCTGATTTTGGGGTCAGTGACCTTTGACCTTCGACCTATTTTTTTGGTATGTGACACTTCATTTCCTCCTATTGAATCCACTCACAAAAAAATAGAAATTATTAATGATTTCCTGATTTTTCAGTCACACTGACCTTTGACCTCGACCTACATTTGGGATGCAACACATCATTCCCCCCCCCTAGGGCATCCACTCACCAAAAATTAGAACTGTAGATAGAAGACTGCCAATGATCAATGATTTCCTGATTTTAGGCAACTGTGACCTTTGACCTCTGACCTCGACCTCAACTTTGGTACGCGACACATCGTCTCCACCTAGCGTATCCACTCACAAAAAAATGCAACTGTGGATAGAAAATGTTCACAGATATAGACCGCACACGAGCACTTCAGTGATTTCCTGTTTTTTAGGCCAGTGACCTTTGACCTCTGACTTCGACCTTCATTTTGGTACGCGACACATCGTCTCCCCGTATGGTATCCACTCACCAAAAATTGGAACTGTCGATAGGAAACTGTCCCAGATATAGAAAGGACACGAGAACCGGACAGACGGACGGAAACCGCCATCACATAATACGTCCGCCTTTTTGGCGGGCGTATAAAAATGACCCAACGACCTGAAAAAAGTTCAGGCTGGTATGGTAATGTTTAATGTAATT
Source organism: Hanleya hanleyi (assembly GCA_036873755.1). Classification (NCBI taxonomy): domain Eukaryota; kingdom Metazoa; phylum Mollusca; class Polyplacophora; order Lepidopleurida; family Hanleyidae; genus Hanleya; species Hanleya hanleyi. The sequence continues at coordinate 50,894 of JAVTVY010010736.1, forward strand.
TTTGTCCAAGGTATTATACCTTGTCAACAAATGGAATACAGATTGAATTTAATACTCCATTGTAGGTCTATACAACTTCAGAATAAACATCAATGAAAACAGGAAGGCATTTTCCATCTGAAATTATGACAAAATGTCGCTCATTTTAATAGTGATAAGTTTCAATGAATTAAGTATTTCCAAGAGACTACAAAAATATGAAGTGAGAAGCTAGGTGGGTCGTGTTAGAGGACAGAAGGCATGCACAATTTTATTCTTTATCCTATTAGACTGATACATTCAAGTAAAATGTCATGGTTTGTAAGAGACATGATCCATCAATACCTTCAATGCCTGCACAAAAGCAGATAGAGCCAGCCTTACAGCTCCAGCATTCAAATCTTCCCCAGGTCCAACATTGGACAAGCTTTTCATTCGTGATGTAACCTAGAGTAAATTCAGAACATTTTGATATTAGACATTTAAAAATGACCCTTATTCACTTACCCTGTCAGGTTATCCCTATGTGTCTATGTCACATAGACTCACATTTCCCTTTTTACTTAAAACCAAATCAAACCTGCATTTAAATCCACCATTTTGCACATTTATTGAGAGGACAAAGAAGATCCTGTCTGTCCTGTGACCCGTGAGATCAGATGATCAGCTACCATGGCTACTGGTTCATATAATTTCACTTTGCCTTATCTTTTAACATAAGAGAATATTTTGAACTGGGGATAGCTGGCATATTCCCATGTAATATTTACCAAATTATATATCATTCTAAGCATAATGGTACTTTCATTAGATATGGGGAAATCTAGTAGGCCTACATATGCATAATATTATGTCATTTATCAAGAGTTCAAAATATTATCCTGGTTTAAATGGTGGATTGATCCAGTTGTGTAACTCGACAGACTGCATCTTGAAAATAGAGTTTTACTATGTTTACCTGGATTTTCTCCATTGCTCAGTGTGTTCTGAAAAGCAGGGATATATTTCCTCCTAGGCCTGGACATCAGCCTGACAGTGCAAAAATTTTACTATGCACCTTAAGGGCTTGGTTTCTTCAATTCATGAAATTACAATGTTTCAAGTCCCATCCTTATGTTAATAAGGCACGGACATGTGTACTTAGTGCAATAACTGTTTGAAGCGACAGGAGCATTCACTGTGGGGATCGAGATTGCTGACCTGGCCACTTTTGAAATAAGTGCACCAGTAATTGGTGATTAACAATTCCGAGATATCAGTACACATGGCGTTAGTCAGTTGCAGTTTGGCTCGAAAATTGTTTGCCTTAATTCATTGATTTCTGTACATCTACCTGGATTCATGAACTCTGTTGGCATATCTTCGAATGAAAACAAATAGCACCAAACTTCACCCATGTTTATGGAGGTAACTGGGATCAAATTGTGGCTGCGGCTCAAACTGTGGCTGAGACCGATCGAAACGTCTACTGACCGATTAGTGGATGGAGCTGTAGCAGTGGTACACGCCAAGATCTACAGGTTTTGGAGTTATATTTCCACCTTTTGAATGAGTATGTCTTAACCCAAATTCTAAGAGTACAGTGACGTCGCCAGTTCCGATCCAGTGTCAGTTCCGACCCACTTCCCAAAATATTGCTTCTTGTCATAACCATGATCACGCGAAATCATAAAACATTTGGTGCATTCAAACAAGTTGATCAACCTCTCAATCATGGTTAAATTATATTATGCATTCACTGGTTTTGTTAGGAGATAGCTTTGCAGACCCACTTCATACACACGACTACATCGGTCTGAGTACAAACACCATGACTCGCCATTAGTCAAAAACCGTGTCGTCTCCCAGCGCTTCCGATCAAAGATTTGATGTTTTGTTTCTCACATATAATTATCATATGGTACTATGTATCTATCATGAATTTATTCACTGGAGTGTCTCCCTAAAGGCTACCTGTCCGATTGTTGACATCAACTGACGGACCCAGTTCCGAACCACCATCATTCATGGATGGCCAAGCTGGGTCGTACCATGGCCTGAAAATGTCTTGAGAATGCTGCGCTCACTATGTAAAATCATTACTCGAGTGCTGATTAGCATTTCTTCTCCTTTATCTGCTGTTCAGAGGTAAAATAAGTAAAAGTACCATTGATTTATCATCATTTTCGAGTGAATATACGCTTAATAGCCGTCGGAGTTATTTCAGTGTCCAATATATCATGCCAATATGATCGGCTCGACCATATCACTATCTCCCCAACCCGCATTCTTTAACGTCAAATGTTCACTTATGAGATGAAGACATTCAAAATGAAATATCCAGCTAGGATTCCTATTTTGGCAGAAAAGTCATCATGCGGACGATTTATCGGAGGGGGGGGGGGCGGTGCAATTCAGGGGCAAGAAGTTTTTGGGGGTTCAGGGGGTGCGTACTTTTTGTACTGGTCCAATCAGGGGGGTGCTTACTTTTTTTGCCAACTTCAACTTGATGGGGAGGGGGGGCAATTTTTTATCTCGCCTTACGAAGTAAAGGGGAGATATTGTGAGGGGGAAAGAGGATGTCGGTGGTGTCCACGGCCTGGAAATGATACAAGGTTTTTGGTTTAGCAAATTCAAAAAAAATCTAGAAAATTTAGAAAAAAAAAAAAAAAAAAAATAAAAAAAATATGGGGGGGGGATTCCACCTGGGGTACTCCAATGTTTAGTTTTGCGTTTAGCTGAGGTGTACATGTACATCTGTACTTAGAAAGTTTGCTGCAGTTGTCAGCTGTTATTGGATGATTATGAATCTTGGTAAACATGTTTCTTATGATTAGAGGATGTACCTGTGCTATTTAGGAGATGAAATATTAATTTTTGTTCAAATTTTGAGGGTTTTGTCTTTCTGTCAATGATAATGTACATGTATATATACCCCCACCTTTACAGTAAAAAAACTATGTGTCACGTGCAACAAGTCACCAGAATATGTTGTCCCGTTGCAATTTGACATTTAATAATCGGAATCGGAACAATGAATCAACAGCCAAAAGTACCAGTACTTATCTAAAATACATCAACGCCCAGGTAATTTTTGCTCGGTCTCTAATAATAAAAAAATGAAATCAAAATCGTAAATGTTGATTGTTGATAAAAAATTTATACAAAATATTCTTTTTTATACAAGGTGGGAGTTTTGTGTGAATTTTTTTATTTTTATTTATTTTTTTTATTTTTATTATTATTATTATTATTATTTTTTTTTAGGGTTTTGTCTGTGAGGGTTTCGTTAGTGGGTGTATTCAAAACTGGAACTCCCCCCTTATCCTTAAAGAGTATAATCACAGAATCAAAAGCCTTTAAGGTCCATTTCCACAGCATGCGTTTTCGCAGCGACAACCAATTCCGAAAAATAGCCGTCATGTTATTCAATGGTGTAGTACTCACAGCATGCGTCAGTCGCGGTGACATCAGAACCACATTTTTGACGCGCGACAAAGTTAGAACCAGGGTTATTTCAACGCGTTGTCGCTGAACTATCGACCAATCGGAGGGGATAGAAATCGTTAGCCCGGTTACGTTGAGGGGAATCCCTTCCGTTGATTGGCTGGAATGGCGAGAGTGTCGCTGTCATAACGCGTGCTGTGGAAATGCGCCAAACTGCAAACAGTTGTGGTTTGCAGTTGTGGTTGTCGCGACGCGTGCTGTGGAAATGGGCCTTTAGGCATTGTCAGCAAAAGCCAGTGAAAAAAGCACACATTCTTGAAGGTAACAAACCTCCATTGAATTTACTGTGTGGCTGTTATACTACATGTAAGTGGCAGTGAAATGGTGTGTGCTATATTTTATAATTCATTCCCGGAAGAACCATTGTCACAGATTAATAAAAAAAAATTAGCCCCATTCTTGCCCCCCCCCCCCCCCCCCCCCCCCTTTAACCCTGGTTGCCATGCCATTAGACGCCATGTCCTCATTCCAGGAGCTGTCATTTAGAAAAATGGTGGGAATGTATGCTGATTTTTCCATATTTTTTAGAGGAAAAGCCAGGCTATTGGGTGTGGTATGTCAATAGTGGCCGTGAATATTTGGGAATATAGTTTTGGTCAGATGTGCCCAGCTCATTTACTACATAATGAGTAAGGCAAATATTTAGTGGCTTGTGACCTTAAAAGACACTGATACATTCACGATAACGGGCCGATCTCCGATGACAATGACACAATTACGCACGTGTACTACGAACCTTACCCGACGACCTTTTACACAAAGAAGATGAATACAAACGGTTTAGCAGTGTTTAGATAATTTCTGGATTCACAAACAGCACATGTTCAAACAAGGGACATAACTTATGAAAAGTCACATCAAGGGAGACTAATCTGCCTCTATAATCACACCAGGGGCGATAACTCTTGAAATTAACTTAAATATCCATTGGGTCCACTGTTAATCCCCCTCATCATCATACACAAACTGACTTGGCAGTGTAATTGTGTTGTTGTTGATGTTCACTATTGATTATTCAATATACATGCAAAATAATCAATATCACATTCAAGGAACACACTTTACTTAAATCAAATTATCTATATTTGTGTTCATGAGACATTAAAGTTGAGTTAAAAAAAAAAATTAGAATAATAATAATAGCCGGAGAATGAGGATGCTATTTATCTTGTGTGCATATATATCCAATAAGATATGTGTTTTCATTGGTTTGGGTATGTGTTCAAATATACTCAATTCTGTACTTAGTTACTGAGGCTCTGGCTGGTCAAATCGTCATATCTTTGTCCCTGTGAACCTCGACGAAAACAAACTTTGGTCTCGCTCATCAATGCGACAAAAAAAGTCCCATCCAGAGAAGCCGTTAAAAAAATGTTGGTCCCTGCCCTAAATTAACCGGTCCCGTCCTCCTGATAATTATTGCTTGGTCCCTAATTGCTTGTTTCCATCAATCGTTTCTTCATCTACCAGGGCCCTATTCAAATACCGCCACGTCCAAGGGGTTCCCTCTGTGCTTTGCATGGTTCATGTTCATACTTTATTACAGTTAGAAACCAACACATTTACTCTGAGTATGATGGGATTGATTCAAGTGGAATTTTGTTGTCATGATTATGATATGTCCAGTATACAAATACCTATACCTGTTGTTTCCATGCTTTGAATTACTGGAAGGCTCCAAGCTAACTAATATTAAAAGGATTGATGAGTTAATGCATCGTTTACGTATAACCTCCTGTTTTTTTACCATTAAATATATACAACTGTACCGGTATTGACTTCTGTGAATTTGCTTCTCTGGTGCAGAGAGGGGCCTTGGAGTTTGCTTGGAGGCCTCATTGGGGGGGGAGGTCAGAAGTTTTTTTTTTAGGACTCAGAGAGGGGGGGCAATAACTTTTTTAAAGCTCACTTGAGGGGGGTTGGCACTTTTTTTTACCTATATTTTTTCAATGCACCGGCCCCCCCCCTCCGATAAATTTTGACCAGTCCCCACATTTATTTATATCTGGGCCAAAGGTCAATGTTAAAACGAGGCTGGATCGGAACTGGCGACAGTGGGTCGGAACTGACACCTCTCATTAAGAAATGTAATTTTATTTCCCCTGCAGTTCATTTCATCCCCAGCTAAGTTAGTTTGGTAATAAAGGAGATGGACAATTGTACGGCAATCAAGATAATGATTATGCCAATCAAACCATTTCCTTCTGAAACAGATGCAAATTTCACTTTCATCCAAAGTTTGGTGGGTCGGAACTGGCGCCTTGTCTGGAGCCCCTTGTCTGTACTGGTCAACCTCGCCACCAGGGGTCGCTCTCCGCTGGAAAATTGGCCGCTCCGACGAACCCCTGGGACGACGCTCACTGAAAGTTGGTCCCATAATGCATTGAAAAATTCGTTCACGTGTCCTCTTCCTGTTCCATTGGAACATATCCAATTCCTTGTGAAACGTCAGTCATGAGTCACTTGCATGGCAAGCGTCATGACGTCTTGACGTCATAATAGAAAATATTTCGCAAGAATGCATATTGAGTCCGTCATCGCGTAGACGCGCTCGTAACATCCATGACATCGGGACATCGACATTATCTCCACAGAGACGCCCTCGTTATGTTCTGAATTCTAGGATTTTATGTGCTAGCCAATGATCGATCGTACGCCTGAGCGCCGTCCCAGAGCCTAGTAGGGAGGACAGGACCGGATAGCTCTGGTTTCGAGATTGTGTACTGGTAATTAAAACATGAAAACATCCAAGCAAGATCAATATACCAATTACGATATCAAGCGTAGGCCCATAAACAGAAAATACTATCAGGTTGATAAAACGTTATCTTGATGTATCTATTAGTGAAGTAATTGAATCTAAACCCAACGCTGCCATAATTTGGCGCCTGAGGTTTGAAAGTTAGTGCCATGAAGACCCCAGTTTCCAACACAGTCATAACACGATAACCTGGGCTTGTGACTATTATTCCCCGACCCATAGGTCAGATATTGGTATGAATTGTGATTAAGTATCTCAGGTATGATGTAATGCTTCCATTTACAATGAATTGATTACATTTTGGTTGAAATCGTTCCAAGCACTGACAATAGTTTGCATCACTGGTATGTGGTTGTCCATGGTCCCTTTGAACCTCCTTCGACAGAAGAGTCCATCTTGTACGAGGCGCCGTTTGTCACTTTGTAAATTAAGGAGCAGGGGTACCGAACGTTATCTGCAACTTTCAGGATTGGGTTCAGTGCCCCTTTGTCTTTTGGCCGTTGCCATGGTAGATTCATTCATTTTTCAGGATTTGTCTAACAAAGGCTGTAAACTGGTGGGTTGACACAGAGCAAACTGTGCTGTTTGCCTGTATTAAGAAAGGGTTAATGGATAAGTGATGGATAAAAAAAATCTCTATATATAGGCCTATATATTGATTCAGATTCTTTATTCAGCACATTTATGCCAAACATGGCAAGGGCCCATACAAATACAACAACACCAAACAGTAAAAAAATCCACACACTCAAAATAATACCTGCACCTAATACCTAATAATGACCTGCGTATGTAGTTGATACTCCCCATTACCGGTATATTTCATTTACTCGATCATATACCTACAGATTCGATTAATAAAGATCTATAGATCATCCATTGTATGAACCCATAAACAGAAAAAGACCTAAAACATTTGACATTTGTATGTTGGACAGGAGTTCTTCAGTCAAACATACAAATGTCAACGGTTTGAGAAATAATCTGCTGTATAGCAGGCCTAGTAGGTGAGTAGGATTTAACGTCGTTTTCAGTATTTTTTTCAGTCATATCACGACGGTGCCTACATGTGCCAGAACACGAGAGTGTCCACAGTTCCTATTATCCTGGACACTGATCAACCCATATGACTGAAAAAAAATGTTGAAAACGACC